>CM055084.1:1473846-1648177 GCA_029204045.2 Tillandsia leiboldiana
CGGCTTGATCAATCGAAGGTTGATTCCGACTTCGTCTCGTCAGGGAAGTCGGATATCTTCCTTCAAACCGCAGTCGACCCTGAACAATGTGATAGTCTTTGCGTCAGCTGATGTCCTTCAACCGATAGTTGACGCCACGTGTCACGCTCTCCCGTGGCAGAAAAATCTAGTCTCAACAACTAATAATAGCACAAAGTCATTGGTGCTATTAGATTTTTGACCTTGGATAAAGAGATGCACGGTTAAGATGATAGTGGGCACCTAGGGTTTAGTGGGTGGTTGAAAAAATAATATGATCTAAGGTCCTATTTGGTTGTGGGATAAAGGGGGAATAACCTCCTTTATCCCACAATTCTCGCTAAACAATAGAAAAAAATGCTCTGGGATATAGGTTTAAAATAACCCCTGCTTAACGGGTTATCCTAGGATTACCGGTTAAGCTTTATTCCACCCCCCCTCGGAATAGGTTTTATCCTGAGGGGCAGTGAAAGGTATTTGCTGCTCCCATCCACTGCCCCTTCCCATCTCCTCGATACCGCCGTCGTCTTAATCATCCTCTTCTTCCCCTCTCACCTTCTCCCTCAACCTGTGCTAAGCTATCTAAACTTGCAATTTTTTTTCCTTTTCTTTAGCTTACCTTCCAATTTGAGGCTATATGAACCTGCGGCTATGTGAACTCTCATTTTTTTTTTTTTTTTTTTTTGCATCTTAACTTTCAACCTGTAGCTATCTAAACTTGATTTTTTTTTTCCTTCCCTTTAGCTTACCTTACAATTTGAGGCTATATGAATCTGCGACTATGTGAATTCTGATTTTTTTTGTTTGTAGTTTAACTTCCAACCTGTAGCTAAAAATACTTAAAATTTTTTGTTTACTAAAATATACTATAAAATATAAAATATTATTTTGTTTAGGTAAGATATAATTTATTATTTATAATTAAATTGCTTCAAATTTAATATTATATTTAAATTAATTTTTCTATAAAAAAGGGTAAGGGCAAAGTTGGTATTTTCATAAAAATTCTATCATATTTTTTCACTATTCTTTACTATTCCATAATTTTAACCAAACACAATTTTATTTATTCCAGAGAATACCAACTTTTGAACTAAACACAATTTAATTTTTATACTTGATTATCCTGGAATAGCAAGCTATCCCAGGTATAAAAAAATTTATACCTCTTAAATTTATACTCGAACCAAACGGAGCTTAAAGGGTGAAAATAATCAAAGAGGAATATCGAACGGTAAAAAATTTGGTAGCACCAAATACTTGGTGCTATCGATAACATAGTAGCCGGACTATATATATATATATATATATATATATATATATATAGAGAGAGAGAGAGAGAGAGAGAGAGAGAGAGAGAGAGAGAGAGAGAGAGAAGAGCTTATATATTTTTAAAATTACAAGCCCAACTATATTTGTGAAAGTTTTACCATAGAATTTGTATTGAAATTTGTGCTATTGTAAAGTCAACTAAAGAGAGAGAAAGAGAAAGTACAATAGCATGGATCTCAATACAAATCTAATGGTAAAAAAATTACAAGCATATTTGGGCTTCTACTTTTGAAAGTATATAAGCTCTACTCTCTCTCTCTCTCTCTCTCTCTCTAAATATATATATATATATATATATATATATATATATATATATATATATATATATATATATATATATATATATATATATATATATATATATATATATATATACAGTATGAGTACTATCCTATCGATAGCACCAAGCATTTGGTGCTACCAAGTTTTTAGCTGTTAGGTCTATTCCTTTGTGTGACACCTCAATAGTTCCACATTGGATGGAAATAAAGTTGTGATTGGATATATAAGAGACGTGGACACTAGTAATAATGTGATACTCCCGGAATTTGGATTAGTGCTATATATAAATGATATAATAGGACTAAATCTCTTAACCCGACTATAGCATTTTGGGTGATAGTAAGACCCAGAGGTTAAAAGGGTTGAGCATACTAGAGTTAGATTAGTTCTATGATGGGTGACCCCCTGGGAAGTTGGGGCGTCAAAGTTGGTATTAGAGCCAATCACCAGCTGGAAGTGTGAGATGAGTCTCGGCTGAGCTAGGGTTATAGAGCGGGTAGAGCTTAGCTCCCCGGCTAATGACTGTTGTGGGTAGAGCGTGGCTCCCCGGCTAATGACTGTTGTGGGTAGAGTGCAGTTCCCCACAAGGTCGACAAAGGCTAGCGAGACGAGTCTCACATAGCCTCATACTTGTGAGTGTGCTCTTGCTTGACGTGGACGTCAGGGCTTAAAGGGGGGAAGAATGTGACACCCCCGAAATTTGGATTAGTCTTATATATAAATTATATAATAGGACTAAATCTCTTAATCCGGCTATAATATTTTGGGTGGTAGCAAGATTCAAGAGGTTAAGAGGGTTGAACGTGCTAGTACTAGAGTAGTTCTAGGATGGGTAATGTAGGTTTTTATAGGATCCACAAGGATCTAAATAGGTACTATCAAACAACTAGAGGGGGGTGAATAGGTGTAATACTTATAAAACCAAATCTCAGTACAAAATAAAAACCAATGCGGAAAATAAAAACAGCACACCGAGATATACGTGGAAACTCCAATCCAGGAGAAAAACCACGGGACCAACACGCAATAACAATCCACTAAGAATAGAAGAATAACAAGGTGATTACCGACTCCACGGACTCAAACCCCTCCTTCAGCTTCTTCGGATCTTGCGCTCACCGATTGGATGTCCACGCAATAACAATCCACTAAGAAAAGAAGAATAACAAGGTGATTACCGTCTCCACGAATTTAAGCCCTCCTTCAACTTCTTCGGACCTTGCGCTCCAACGATTTTGCACGTCCACTGCACACGTTCGAATCCACGAACGCCACTCGAATCCACGAGCACACGTTTCGAATCCACGAAACGCCTTTAGCACACCGAATCCACGATGCCACGTCGAATCCACGACGCAAACTCAGCCGGTAAGAATATTGGCTTCGATGGTGATCCTTTGCTTAGATTATCAATGAAGATCCATGGGAAAAATCTCTAAGCAAAGATTAGATCAATTCGACAAAAGATAGATCTTGGAAGGACCGTCGAATTGACCTAAAAGAGGCTATAAAGAAGATCGATAAAAACCTAGCCTCTAGGGTTGCTCTCAAGTGTTTAATAAATTAATCGGCCGTGCTCCCCACGTTTTTGAGAAACCCTAAATGTCTATTTATAGTTTAGAAACCTTTGGAAAGAGATAAGAATAAAAAACTTACCTTATCTGGAAATTTTCAGGACGGCGATCCGGATCGGATTTACTATGATCCGGATCGTCGTAACGAGTCAGGCTATTCCAGAAAAAACAGGGTTCGGGATCCGGATTAAAATGCCCAATCCGGATCGTTCATGTATTCCAGCAAAAACCCATGTTCGGGATCCGGATCGAAATGACCTTTGATCCGGATCGGATTTGCCAATGAACAAGCACCCTTCGGGATCCGGATTGGACTGTCTGATCCGGATCCTGAACATGTCCCATGTCCATTTTTTAATTTTTATGCAATTAAAAAATCATCCAAGTGTTTCTACACTATAAGAAAGTATTCGGATCACCAAAATTATTTAGTTAACCATACCTGATCCTTTTGAATACTTTCTTCTTGAGATTGATGTAACTGATCCACAATTCTTCAACTTCAATCTTCAAGACTCAAGACACTGAGTGTCAACTTGAGCTCTTGTTGAATCTTCTCTAAGTCTTTGATTGCTGATTGACAATTTGATCCCTTTAAGACTCCGACTCAACTCACTGACTTGACTCACGAAATATGCCAACACCAAAATGCCGTAACAATCTTCCCCTTTGGCAATTTCGTGACAAAACCCAAAAATACATAAAAGCGCTCAACTCACTCATCTTAAACCAAAAAGTCGAAATTTAATGTTATCACCAAAACATTGATTTTCTTTGCGTGAAAGATCCAATAAATACAAAATTACATTTGAACCAAACAGTCCTAGAACATACTCTATGACTTAGGACTTGGAGTCTTAAAGTGATGTAATTCCTGCAAAACAAAACTCCAAACAAAATCAAACGTTAGTCGTTAGAAATTAAAATCCTACATTTGATTCGTCCTTTTGGTTCTTTTGTTTTTCGGCTCTTTCAATCTTTTCTTTATCTCCCCCTATCATGAGCATCTCTAACATGTTCTCCATGTTCTCCATGTTCTCCCCTTGTCTTGAGCATTTATGTTCTCCCCCTTTGTGATACGATCATTATTTTCTGTTCTCCCCCTTTTTGTCACAAATTGTCAAACAGTGAACATACTAGACAAAAGGAAATCACTAACAGCATTAGTTCATAGAGAAAGAGAGATAAAGGCTCAGTTCCGGTATATAACAAAAATGCAGATTGCGTACCTGTACCAGAAAGCAAAAATCAAATAATTTCTTGAAACAAATCCAGATTTTAGAATCCTTTCAAATACCGGTTTGTATTCCATCAAGAAATCAATTTAAGTGCTTTAAACAATGAATTCACACAGATGCAATTCAATCCAATTAATTTCACAAAATTAAAAAGATTTACTCCTAAATCATGAAAAACAAAGATAAAACATTATAAACAGTTTTTCATGTTATATTCATCAAACACAAGTCATCAAAAATAGTCTTGAGATCCAAAGTCTATCAAGATGTAACGGATTTACAAAGATGACTTACAGAGATTTCCAAATGACATCAATTTTGAATTTTACCCTTTCAAATTTGAGATAAGCACTAAAATACCTAAGGGTGGCTCTTTGAGCATCTTTCAACTATCCCACCTTATACCAACCAGGAGATTGTTCAAAATAAGAGCTTTAAATTTAAATCTCCGAATGCTTCAACTAAACAAAATTTCATAAATAATTTTCAAGCATCCATAACATGTGGTAGCTTCACACACAGACCGGACGACCGGGGTGGCAGCTCTTTCCAACATGTGGTGGTAGTTTTCACACTCCTTTCGGATGTAACTCTTTCCACATCTTTTGCAAATCATTTCATTACCCTTGTAAGAATGCAATCTCTTACGTGAAAGAATTAAATCCCAAATTTTAGTCTATCGGTTGTCTCACGTTTATCACAATGAATTCACACAACCGAGATAGATTAAGCATCTAAAGATCACACATGATTTCTAAAATTTGATGAATATAATTATCAAAAACTCTTATAATAAAGTATCTTCAAGAATTATGATTAGGGAGTAAAGTTGATAATTCATATAAAATTAAATTGGAGTGATTGAAAATGAAAACCCTTTTTATTCAATGCACTTGTTCGTTAAAATCCTTTTGTTTAAAAAAAAAACAAAACATAAAAACGAAGAGCATTGAAAACATGTAATGTAGAGATTCAGAAAAATATGAAAGGAAAACCAATCAAAGCATTACATACAGTCATAAGCTATTTAGAACTTAAGACAAGAAAAGATATCACCTTTCCGAATCCAAAATTGTCGAATTTTGGGTTGTCTTGATTCATTGTGGTTGGGAGATGATAGCTTTGACTATTGATCCACCTTAGGTCTTTGCCTCGTAGTGATCCACTTGTATGATTGATGTTGTGGCTCGGACCTTTGGTGGTTTGAGTGAACTCCATTGACTTGATGTGTCTTTTGATTCCGTTGAGTTCGCTCCGTAGATGAAGTTGCCGAAGGACTCTTCTTTCTCTTTTTCGGGCAATCCTTCACCAAATGTCCTTCAAGTCCACAAAGGTGACACGTTCTTCCTTTCAATTTGAATGTGGAACTTGAAGCATGCACAGTTTGATCCTTTTTAAATCCCAAACCAACCTTGCTTGTTTGACCTAATCCGCACATACAATCTAGTTTCTTGGAAACGGTTGAAAGCCTTTGTATGTCGGATTTGAGTTCATGAGCTTGCTTGGTCAATGCTTGGTTGGTGACATGAATCTCCTCAAACTGTTTTTCTAGAAAACCAATCTTATCCATATATGATTTAGCGTTTGTCTCCGATTGGTTTATCTTTTCTTGGAGGATTTTATTATTATCCAATAAAAGCTCTCGTTCCTCCTCGAGATCATGAAGTTTGATCTTTAAAGCATGATTCTCGTCTTGATTCTCAAGTCGTTGCTTCCTCAACTTCTTGATATGCTTGGCCATCTTCTTAGATTCCGCAAGAAGTTGTTGATATGCCTCAACGAGTTCTTCTTCGTCCGACTCCCCCTCACTTGATGACTCTCCGTTGGATGTTGATGTTTCATGCAAAATCAAAGGAATAGAGTCAGTGATTAAAGATGATAAACAAACATTAGAAGAGGGAATTTGAGAGGCGTGTAAGGCAACGGCTTTTTCCTCTTTACTTGAGGTTGATTCATTAGAGGTAGAATCGTCCCAAGTTTTCGCTTGCAAAGCCTTCTTTTTATATGATTTCGGAGAAGGACAATCCGTTGAAAAATGGCCGTAGCCTTTGCATCTATAGCATTGGATTTCCCCTTCGAAATCATCTTTTTCTTTAGAAGGTTTTGCAAAGCTTTTGAGGTTAGAGGATTTAGAACCCGATGATTCTTTAGAAGGTTTCGTGGATGAAGATCCATCGGTTCGATTCTTCCAAAATTTCTGACGAAATTTTTTTGTGATCCGCGCCAATTGTTCTTCAAAATCGGCAAAAGAGATTTCATCGTCGGAACTTGATTCGCTATCTTCTTCCTTTGTTGATTTGAATGCAATACCTGTAAGCTTAGAAGAAGACTTGGAAGAAACTTGATTAGTAGGAAAAGTCATTTCATAAGTTTGCAAAGCACCTACTAATTCCTCTACACTCATCTCATCCGGATGACTAACGGTTTCAATGGCGGTAACTTTTGCCCTAAACCGTTCTGGAAGAGTCCGAAGTATCTTTCTTACAACTTTCGACTCCGGGATCTTTTCTCCTAAATTAGCACAAGTATTGATTACATCTTGAAGTCTAGTGTAATAATCTGTAAATAATTCATTCTCTTCCATATGAATAGAGTCAAATTGACTTGTAAGCATCTGGAGCTTTTGAATTTTTACAAGATTAGTACCCTCATGTGTAATTTTGAGAATATCCCAAATTTCCTTCGCGGTTTCACACGTGGAAATTCTTGTGAACTCAGTCGAGGAAAGAGAGTTAAAAAGAGCGTTCATACCTTTCCCATTGTAAGAAGATCTTTCGAGTTCCTCTTTGGACCATCTAGAGCGAGGTTTTGGGGTAGTAGAATTTCCTACTTCCTCAACAGGATGCACCCAACCGTATTCCACGGATTGCTATACCCGCTCATCAATTGCGATGAGAAAAGCTCTCATCCGCACTTTCCAATAAGCATAATTAGTCCCATCAAAAAGAGGAGGTCTATAAATATTACCACTTTCACCCAACATGATATATAAACCTAAAACCCGCTCTGATACCAATTGTAGGTTTTTATAGGATCCACAAGGATCTAAATAGGTACTATCAAACAACTAGAGGGGGGGTGAATAGGTGTAATACTTATAAAACCAAATCTCAGTGCAAAATAAAAACCAATGCGGAAAATAAAAATAGCACACCGAGATATACGTGGAAACTCCAATCTAGGAGAAAAACTACGGGACCAACACGCAATAACAATCCACTAAGAATAGAAGAATAACAAGGTGATTACCGACTCCACGGACTCAAACCCCTCCTTCAGCTTCTTCGGATCTTGCGCTCACCGATTGGATGTCCACGCAATAACAATCCACTAAGAAAAGAAGAATAACAAGGTGATTACCGTCTCCATGGATTTAACCCCTCCTTCAACTTCTTCGGACCTTGCGCTCCAACGATTTTGCACGTCCACTGCACACGTTCGAATCCACGAACGCCACTCGAATCCACGAGCACACATTTCGAATCCACGAAACGCCTTTAGCACACCGAATCCACGATGCCACGTCGAATCCACGACGCAAACTCAGCCGGTAAGAATATTGGCTTCGATGGTGATCCTTTGCTTAGATTATCAATGAAGATCCATGGGAAAAATCTCTAAGCAAAGATTAGATCAATTCGACAAAAGATAGATCTTGGAAGGACCGTCGAATTGACCTAAAAGAGGCTATAAAGAAGATCGATAAAAACCTAGCCTCTAGGGTTGCTCTCAAGTGTTTTATAAATTAATCGGTCGTGCTCCCCACGTTTTTGAGAAACCCTAAATGTCTATTTATAGTTTAGAAACCTTTGGAAAGAGATAAGAATAAAAAACTTACCTTATATGGAAATTTTCAGGAAGGCGATCCGGATCGGATTTACTGTGATCCGGATCGTCGTAACGAGTCAGGCTATTCCAGAAAAAACAGGGTTCGGGATCTGGATTAAAATGCCCGATCCGGATCGTTCATGTATTCCAGCAAAAACCCATGTTCGGGATCCGGATCGAAATGACCTTTGATCCGGATCGGATTTGCCAATGAACAAGCACCCTTCGGGATCCGGATTGGACTGTCTGATCCGGATCCTGAACATGTCCCATGTCCAGTTTTTTGATTTTTATGCAATTAAAAAATCATCCAAGTGTTTCTACACTATAAGAAAGTATTCGGATCACCAAAATTATTTAGTTAACCATACCTGATCCTTTTGAATACTTTCTTCTTGAGATTGATGTAACTGATCCACAATTCTTCAACTTCAATCTTCAAGACTCAAGACACTAAGTGTCAACTTGAGCTCTTGTTGAATCTTCTCTAAGTCTTTGATTGCTGATTGACAATTTGATCCCTTTAAGACTCCGACTCAATTCACTGACTTGACTCACGAAATATGCCAACACTAAAATGCCGTAACAGGTAACTCCCGGGAAGTAGGGGCGTCACAAATAATAATTGGGCTTAAATATTTTGGGCTGTGGTTTGGGCCCAATGAGTTATTATTGCTAGCGGGCCGGGTCATTACATTTGCTATCAGAGCCAATCACTAGCCGGAAGTGTGTGACAAGTTTCGGCTGAGCCTGGGTCTACATGACAGGGCTAGCGAGACAAGTCTTACATCCTCTTGTGATCTTGATTTGTGTGTGTGTGTGTGTGTGTTTGGGCTGACGATGACGTTAGGCCAAAACGGGGGGAGTTTGCGACACCCCAATAGTCCCACATCGGATGGGAATAGAGTTGTGATTGGGTATATAAAAGACATGGACACTAGTAATAATAACAGGGCTTAAGCATTTTGGGCTGTGGTTTCAGCCCAACGAGTTATTATTGCTAGTGGCCGGGGTTGTTACACTTCGATTATTTCTACTCGTTAGGCCATACTATTCTCCCAACAACTCAGTAAACCCTAGGGGCCAACTATCATCCTAACCGCACATCCCTTAATTCGAGGGTTAAAAACCTAATAGCACTAAATTTTGATAGAAAATTGTGATGACCCAGATCTCTGCGAAGGTCTTGCGGACTGAATTGTGGCTTCGGGAGGGCTATGATGTGTGATAGAGTTGGTAGCGCGCAAAACGGACCTCAGGATTGGACCCAGCGCGAAAATTTGGATTAAGATTACTTATCTAGATGCCTTTGATAAATTTTAGAAGTGAAATTTCGCAAAACGGACATCGGATTTAGACTCAGCGCGCGAAAATGATGAAAATGGACTATTTACTTGTATTTTTCGGAACCCGGATGCCCAAACATGGATTTTGAGGCAAGAGGTACTGTTCCGGCAACCGGGGCAGCACCAGCGGAGGCGGGCAGGCGGCGGAGCACGGCGGCGCGGCCGGTCCACGGGACTTGGCGTGCACCGGGACTAGCGGACACGGCGAGGTGGACATGTGGCGCGCAGGGAATGGCCGGTCAAAGAACGCGAGGCAGCGCGCGATTGGCGCCGGGCACGGCACACGGTGGACCGCGCCTGGCCACGTGTCGCCCGCCCATTGGCGGGCGCAGCGACCTGGCTGGCCCGGCGTGGACCGCGGCGCGTGCAACTCGCCGCCACGCAGCGCTCCGTGATTGGCGGGTGTGCGTGCGCGGGGCGCGGCGCGGGACACATGCCACGCCCGGGTGATTCCGGGCGCGCACAGTGCTGGGCCGGGAGGGATTCGGGCGCCCGAATCCTGCGTCCGAAACCGGATCCCCTTTTCTTGTGGGCTTGGGCTATAAATAGCCATTTGTGTCTTCTTTTGAGGGCTTTTTCCGAGCCCTCTTGAGCCTATCTTCGATAGGGAGGTTCTTCATCAGGTTTTCTTCGATTTTCGGCATCCCGGGAATTTTTGGAAGGCGTATCATCAGCTTCCTCCTCGACATCGCGAGCTTTGATGTGTCTTTGTTATCGATCTTCTCCGTCGACGTTTCTTCCGCGAGCTCCCCTGGACTGACGGGAGAAAAGTTTTTGGCTGATTTCTGCGGCATCGATTTCATGAGAGGTAGATCTTTGTTTTCCATGTTTACCGCTCCTCTTAGTTTTGGATTTTTATTGAGATTTTTGGAGCATCTTTGAACCCATTTCCTGTTGATGGTTTTTCTGGACAGTAGAGCTTGTTTCATTTATATCTTGGTGCTCGGTTATCGGATTTCAGCCCGTGAGGACTTGATCGACATCTAGGCTTCGCGAGGATCGCATGTCATGCCCCAGGGCCGAAACTGCGACCCGGGTCCGCCATGAGATCCGCCGCCCATACGGAAAGCCCCGTATAGACGAAGCGTCAAACCTGCAAAAGATAATACTACATCTATACAGATATCAGAGCTGAAAAGTATACTACTGAAATAAGATAATACATCTCCAAATAGTACAAGTCTGAACCTCACAATACAATAATCTCTCAAAAATAAAACTCTCAAAGTAGCTATCTACTATAATCCAGCAGACTGTACTACAAAGCTCCAAAAAGGGTACCACTATACTCCAAGGACGGGTAGGGAACTAGCTCGCGACTCCCTTACCTTGAACTGCTGTCTCCGCTCGAACAGAAGCCGGAATAGCTACCTCAGAAAAACCTGTCACCCAGATCACTCGAACCTTCTCGGGTGAGGAAGTTTACAGGAAAATGTGACATTTATTACTGAAAAACTATTTTCACTCGAACCCCCTCGGGGTGAGGACTAAAAGTAGTTCCTTTTTTCTTTATTATAAACTATCTTGATTTGAGAAAACCCATTTTAATGATTTTTAGCACTTTTTAGGAAAATAAGTTAGAAAACAAGTATTATTCCCAAACCCCGAAGGGCTAATGCCTTCGCCTAATCAGACTAGAACAGACTCCGGCGACCCTTCGATGTTTGGAAGAAAAATATTGGTTGACTAAAATTATGTGCATCCAAAAAGATTATGGGTTCAAGGTCCTGCTATCACTGGTACACCACTGCCACGAACACAGTGGGGACAAATAAATCGAATAATTCGACAACTCGGGACCACCGTTTACCCAAACGGCTCCCGCCACTGGTACAAGACTAGCTACATCTACCAGACTCCACTCTGCCCCAAACACGAGTGTAACATGCATCCTACACTAAGAGAAATCCCGACCACTCAGCCCACTACCCGGGCGAGAAAAACACTATGTCCAGGGATTTAATGTAAAGTGTGGATGTCTAAAGCATAAATGAACCTAGCCCAAGTGGGGGTTTTCTACTAGTCTGGTTGAACATATATCATATGACAGGGTGCTAGGTCAAGTTCCAATAATAACATTGTTAACACAACAAGGAAGCATTAGCTGACATGATCTCAATAACAATACAAGAAAAATATCATCTCTCTCTTTCTAACATGCTTCCTAGCTTCTCTCGCAATCATGCATGCATTCTATTTAATAGAATTAGAGAACCGTCAACCGGTTCTGGAGACGAAGCAACCCTCCTGAAAGTGCACGTCGATCCAAGGTCCAAATGGTCTGCAACTGAACGGGAATAATCCTCAGATTCCCACGATTCCAACGAGCCCAAAAACACCAGAAAACTCCTCCTGGGCACAAAGATACAGTCCAAACATCGCGGTAAGCAAAAATCCCTACGATCACAAATCTGCACAAAGATTAGTCTGAAAGAATCCAAAATATCACCTGTGAGATGATCTCCAAAAATTCCAATATAAATATGGCTGCGATTCTCACAAAGCTTAGATGTCGATCGAGTCCTCACAGGTCGAAATCTGATAACCGAGAGCGGAGATAAAAATCGAACAAGCTGGGGGGGTCCAGGAAAACCAGCAGCAAGAAAGGGGTTCAAAGATGCTCCAAATACCCCAATAAAAACCTAAAGCTGAGAGGAGCGGAAAACACGAAAAATGAAGTACCTCTCGTGAAACCGATGCCGTGAAAATCGGCCAAAAACTTCCTCCCGTCAGTCCTGGGGAGCTCGCGAAAGAAGCATCGACGAAAACACTCGGCATCCAAGGCGCATCGAAGCTTGCGATGTCGAGAAGAACACAGATGGCATGACTCCCGAAAATCTCCGGGATCTCAAAAGTCGAAGAAGACTCGAGGTGGAACTCCCCTGTCGAAAATGGGCTGAAGAGGGCTCGGGAAAAGCCCAAAAAAAGAAGCCAAAAGGGCTATTTATGGCCCAAGTCCACCAAAGGGAGGGATCCGGATTCGGGCGCAAGAATCGGGCGCCCGAATCCGGCCCGGCCCGTTACTGTGCGCGCTAGAATCGTCCACAACGCGCACGTGCCTCGCTTGTGCCCTGTGCCCCCTGCGCATAAGCGCCCGCCAATCGCGGCGCGCTGCGTGGCAGCGCGGTCCACGGCGGGAACCGTGGGCCGCGGTTCACGGCGGCCCAGCCGGGTCGCTGCGCCCGCCAATGAGCGGGCGACACGTGGCCTGGCGGGTTCCACGGTGCGCCGCGCCCGGCGCGCTATCGCGCGTGCGTTGACCGCCCAATCCGCGCGCGCCACGTGGTCTTCCGCCACGTTCGCTGGTCCCGGTGCATGCCAAGTCCCGTGGACCGGCCTGGCCGCCGCCGCGCACGCGCCTGCCCGCGCCCGCGCCGCCGCGCTCTGCCGTCTGCCTGTCGCCGTCGATGGTGCCCCAGCCTGCCGGAATAGTAACAAATGCCTCGAAATTCGTGTTTTGGCATCCGGGCTCCGAAAAATACAAATAGTCCATTTTTATCGTTTTCGCGCGCTGAGTCCAAATCCGATGTCCGTCTTGCCAAATTCCTCTTCTAAAATTTGTCGAAGGCATCCGGACGGGTATTCTTAACGGGAGTCTCAAACAGAAGGGTGGGTATCCATCAACACTTCTCCAGCTCCCCAGTCGTCACTCGCTCCCCATGATTGCTCCTCAACAACAACAAGTACAGCATGGCCCTGTTGCGCAATCCTCTCATCTCACGAGCCAGAATTCGCAATGGGCGTCCCTCGTACTCTAAACACTCGCGGATCTTAAGTGGAGTGAGTCAATCACGGGCGAGGGATCCAAAACATAATACCACTGAGTTGGGATGTGGAAACACGAGGACTTCCAACAAATTACGGGGACAAGCAACAAGCTCAAAAAGCAAACCCACGGTACTAACTTGTCCAAATCTACTCGAAGTACGCCAACACAACCAAACAAGAAAGGTAAAGTGTTACGGAATTTGAGTTGGCGTATTTCGTGAATTCGGTTAAGTCTTGAAGATTGAAGATAAAGAAGGTTGGATCATGTAACTCAATCTCAAGAAAGAAGAATTCAAAAGGATCAGGTATGTTTAACTAATTATCTTTGGTGATCCGAATACTTCTTATAGTGTAGAAACACTTGGATGAATTTCTAATTGCATAAAAATCAAAAACTGGACATGGGACATGTTCAGGATCCGGATCAGACACCTCGATCCGAATCCCGAAGGGTGTTAGTTCATACGCAAATTCAATCCGGATCGTAGCCTCCTTTGATCCGGATCCCGAACACTGGTTGTTACCGTAATTTATGAACGATCCGGATCAGGCAGTTCAATCCGGATCCCGAACATTGGTGTTTGGTAAATTGTATGAACGATCCGGATCAGGCACTTCGATCCGGATCCCGAACCTTTGTTTTTCTGGAAACTGTCTGTCTCGTTACTGCAATCCGGATCGCCTAAATCCGATCCGGATCGCCGTCCTGTGAAATTCCAGAAAAGGTTAGTTTTTGATTCTTATCCTCTTCCAATGGTTTCTAACCTATAAATAGACCCTTTAATTCATCTTTTAGGGTAACGGCGAAAAATGGAATAAAATACGACCGAAATAGAAAAATCCACAAATAGAGAAGAAAGGGAATACTAGATTTAATTCTATGTTTCTTCATCTATTTTATTAGTTTGATTCTAGGTTTTCCAAACTCAGATTTTGAGTAGAATCAAATTAATGAATACTTAGATGGTATTTCCGATCTATTTCTAATCTAAGTATTCGGCGGATCATCACCACCCAAAAACAACGATTTCCCAAAATCGGCGCGTGGACTCGCGTGGCCTTGTGGATTCAAGGTGCTACCGCTCTCTTGGATTCGGAGCGAGGTACGTTCGTGGATTCGAAGCGTGCTACTGGGTGAAGACCGTGGATTCGGTCGGACGTCGTGGAGTCGACGTTGGACGCTGTGGATTCAGCGTTGGACGCAGATCGTGGATTCGAGAAGCGTTGCGGAGCGAGCGGAGAAGATCAACTAGGAGCGTATGGAAAAAGGTTGAGTCGTCTGTGAGTACGGTATATTACCTTTGTACGTGTTATAATTCTAGTGGATTTCACCGTGTTATCGGTCCCGTGGTTTTTTACTCCGGTTTGGAGTTTTCCACGTAAAAATCTCTGCGTGTTATTTATTTTTCCGCATTGGGTTTTATATCGCGAAGATTTTTGAGTGTTTATTGTTTACACCTATTCACCCACCTCTAGGTGTTTTTTCCCCTATTTAGATCCAATTATACATAACCCAACAAGTGGTATCAGAGCGGGAATAGGGTTGTAAACAATGGTTGAAGGTGGAAACATCAACAGACCTCCGTTCTTCGATGGAACAAATTATGCGTGCTGGAAAGTACGGATGAAAGCCTTTTTAATTTCCATCGACGAACGGGTGTGGCAATCAATTAAATTAGGATGGTCTAATCCAACTGAAATTATTGCTGATGTTCGCACCATCAAACCTAGGTCGAAATGGACCAAGGAAGAGATAGATTTTTCTTCTTACAATGGCAAAGGGATTAATGCTCTATTTAATGCTTTGTCTCAAACTGAGTTCTCTCGCGTCTCGGCATGTGAGGCTGCGAAAGAAATCTGGGATGTCCTTCAAGTTACACATGAGGGAACTAACCTTGTGAAGATTCAGAAACTGCAAATGCTTACGAGCAAGTTTGACTCTAATTTCATGGCAGAAAATGAATCGTTCACAGACTATTACACACGATTGCAAGACATCGTAAACTCATGTGCTAACTTGGGAAAGAAGATTCCAGAATTTAAAGTTGTAAGAAAAATATTAAGAACTCTTCCTGAAAGATTTCGATCCAAGGTTACGGCCATTGAAACTATTAAACACCCGGACGAAATCCGTGTAGAAGAATTAGTTGGCTCATTACAAACATATGAAATGACATTTCCTACTAACTATTCTTCTGGAAAAGCATCCTCTTCTAAGTCTTCAGGTTTAGCATTGAAAACAACAAAAGAAGAAGACGCGGATTCATCCTCCTCAGACGACGACGTAAACCTATCTATGGAGGACTTTGAGAAGCAGCTTGCTCTCTTGACAAGAAGATTTCGCCGAAACTTTCGAAGGGGTAACTCAAGCAAAACTCCATCCTTCGTAAAGTCGAAGAAAGGCAAAGGTTCTTCAAGTTTCAAACCAAGAAAGCAAGAGGGTTTTTCTAAGGATAAGAAAAGCTCAGAAGGACAAGTCCAATGCTTCAAGTGCCGAGGGTACGGCCATATCTCAACGGAGTGTCCCAATAAGAATCCGTCAAAGAAGAAAGCGATGCAAGCCGTCACTTGGGATGACACCTCATCGTCAAATGAGTCATCGTCAAGTGATGAAGAAGATAACGCAACGGCGTTCCACGCGTCCACATCTTCACCCTTCATGTGCTTAATGGCTAATACATCCGAGTCATTGTCCAACTTCACTGTTAAAAAAAATGCAACAGACGATGAATCGGATAATTCAGAAGGTGAAGACTTTGCTCTTTCCTACCATAAGCTTTTGAGGGATTCAAAAAAACTGGCAAAGCAAAACAAGAGTTTGAGAGGAAGATTGCAGGATGTGACTGTAGAGACCCTAAACCCCGTGCAGCTTTTCTGGTGAATCCACTGTTTACAACACCTAGTGTTGGTGTATCTGGTTCATGGTGCATCAAGGGGATGCCACAGATGGACCCAGTGTGTTATCTTTTACTGTGTTGGCTTTCGGTTGCATTTGCCGAAATTTTTATAAGGATCTAGGCCAAACAGAGGTTGGAATTGGATTCAGCACGGAAAAACGCTTGAAAACGGCTATTTGCTTGTTAAATTTGGAGTCCGGATGACCAAAAATGGGCTTCCGAAAGTTTTCGGAACTTTTAGATGCACGGGGGTGTCGGTGGACCGCCGGCTGCCACGTGGCGGCCTGTAATTGGCCGGTTCGTGACGTTCGGTCCACGGAGCGGCGCGGCTGGGTGCATGAGCCCGGCGCAGGACACGTGGCAGGCGGGGATTGGCTGGCCTGTGATGCGCGGTTCACTGAATTTGACCGGCGGGTGCACTGTTTGAGCGCCGGTGCAGGAATTCTGGGCGGGACCACGTTTCGGTCTTCAATTGGCGGGCGCTGGGGGCTCGGTCCACGGAGTTCCCCGCGCGGGTGCATAGACCCGGTGCAGGGACACGTGGCGGCAGCTGAGTGGCGGGCTCAGTTCGCGCGGCGCACGGGATGCGTGGGGACCCGCCTCGGGACAGTGGGCGCACAGGGGGGCGCTGACGCGGCTGTCGGCCGCACTCGAGTGCGCCACGCGTCGCAACGCGAGCGGTGGCCGTACTCGAGTGCGCCACGCGTCAGCGCGCGGTTGGTGGTCCGTACCTACCCCGCTGACCGCGGGACGGACACGTGGCGCACTGCGGGACGTCGGCACCGCTGTTCCCTGTTGTGGGGTGACGTGGCGTCACCTGGGATTTTCGGGCGCGTCGGACGGGGTCTGTCCGACCGGATTTCCGGGCGCAAGGCGCCCGGATCTTGCGCCCGGAAACCCGGCCCACTTCAGCCTTGGGCCTTGCCTATAAATAGGCTTCCTGGGTTTCTTTTTAGCCTTTTTACTCTTCTTTTCCCTGTGAAGCCTTCAGAGGAGTTCTTCCCCACACCGAGCACTACCCTTTGGAGGAATTTGAGGATTTTCGGAGGCACGCATCCCGAGGCTAACTATTTTTCGGCGCGGCGCGACGCTTGTTCATCTTCGACCCGCTTCGTCCCTCTGCAGTGTTTGGGCTCTCCCGACTCACCCCGACCTCCTTTTTCGACGATTTTTGTGCCATCGGACTCTAGACAGGTAGGACTTCAACTCCGGTGTTTTGAGCTTCCTCGTTTTCCGTGATGATCTTAGAGTTTTCCGAGCTCCCTTTTGACCCCTTTTTCTTCGCGGATATTTGGACAGCACTGCGGTGTTCTTGCTGTAGCTTTGCGCACAGGCATCGGATCAAGACGATTCAAAAGGCAAAATTCATCTACTCTTCGCAAGGAATCTCCTGGATTTTTCTCAGATTTTTCTGGATTTTGCACGAAGGTGAGAATCTCCTTTTTCTGCGGTTTGTTGTTACAGAAATTTGGTACAGTTTGGTTTGGGGTGCTTCCCTTGCCGGATTTTTATCTCAGCGTAGAGGACTCCGTTTTGGACGTGCAAGTACTTGTTTCGAAGCTATCGACGCGTAGAACATCGGGGTATTTTATCTGGAATTTATTGAGCACTTTCTACAGGTGAATTATTGGCATCTCTGCGGCTGAATTTTCAGCATGGTATTTCTTGGCAGATTTTGGGAGTTAAGTGTTTTGTAACCTTGTGTTGTACCCAGGGGTTGTTGGACTGTGCTGGACCTGTTAGATTTGGAGTTGCAGTTTTCCTAGTATTTTCAGCTGTAGAGCTTCGGGCAGTTCAGCGCTTCAGGTGGGTGACCTCTTTTCAAGACAGCGGACTGTGGACTAATTCTAACTTTAGGGACTTGCATATTTTAATGTTTGATGTCCAGCATGCTAGAATGTGTGAATTGATGTTCCTGTTGTAGTTAGATGATCCTGTGATTATTTTTCTCCCCTAAGCTGTTGATTATTATTATCTTGCTCCCTTCAAGCTGTTGTTTATTATTTATCTTGGAACTTGACCTAGCACCACTGCCATATGATGCATGTTCAGCCAGACTGTAGAAAACCTCAACTTGGGCTACGTTTTATTGCTCTAGACATTCCCACATCACTGTTCTGTATATCACTCTGGACTTAGAGTTCTCCTCGCCCAAGTAGTGGGCCGAGAGGTCGGATTATTGTGGGATGCTTTTACACTCGTGTCTGGGGACCTAGTGGAGTTGTTAGCAGTCTGTAGACCAGGTTTCCTTGGGAAAGTGACTTGGGTTGTAGATTTGAGATCTTGAGAGCTATTTTGAGTGACAGTGAGTCTCGGCTGTGCAGTTTTCCAGCCTGTGTGTGAGACAGTGTTCCTTTGGTTTCAGTCGATCTTGTTGATCGAGGATTTGGATTATAGCCTGCATGAGCCACATTTGAGCTCGACAGAGATGCGCGGATACTTTCCTCGGTGGGGTCGCTCCCCTCGAGAGCCACTCCGGAGTTGGGCCTATTCTTCTATCGCGACTTGTCGACGCAGTGTTCCCTCTGGCTGGGCCAGTTAGTGGCAGTCACGGACGCCCTACGTAAGTCCGGTCCCCCGGGACGTGACGGCAGTAGGTAGGCGCAGGTTTGACTGGACCCTATGCGGCAGTCAGTTGAGATTGGGTGATTTGAGTCGAGAGCTAGTTGTAGCATCATGTTCTTTCTGTCCCACTTTTGAGCATCTAGATAGAGGCATAGTAGCTGTAGAGATTACTTTACCAGCTTTTCCCTTTCCGCACTGCATTGTTACTTTTTGCCTCTAGTGGACTTAGTGGGCAGACCGTCGGGCTTGTTGGCGGCACCCACTGAGAACTACTTGGGACGTAGTTCTCACACCCGTCGTGGTGTTTTTCCCCAGGGACTTCTTCTTCTGCTCCAGTTCCTGCCGCACCTGTTGCTGACCCGACTGATCGAGGTAAGGGAGTCGCGAGATAGATCCCTACCAGTTGTCGCTTGAGAGTAGATGTACCTCCCTACTTTTTGAGAGTTCTTGTCGAGTGACCTTGTAGTGAGGATTGAGTTGTACTCTTCTTATTTTGAGAGATATTTGTATTTTGGTGAGGACTCTGGTTGTATATTTTGTTAGAGTTGTATTTATTTTATCCAGCTTTTACTTTATCAGCTCTGATATCAGTTTAGTGTAGATCTCTTTTGCAGGTTAGTCGCTACGTCTATACGGGGCTTCCCGTATGGGCGGCGGATCTGTTGGCGTGCCCGGGTCGCAGTTTCGACCCGGGGCGTGACAGTGACACCCCCGGAATTTGGATTAGTCCTCTATATAAATGATATAATTGGACTAAATCTCTAACCCGGCTATAACATTTTGGATGGTAGCAAGATCCAAGAGGAACATGAGAGTTAAGCGTGCTAGAGCTAGAGTAGTTCTAGGATGGGTGACCCCCTGGGAAGTGGGGCGTCACAGTTGGTATCAGAGACATTCACCAGCCGGAAATGTGAGATGAGTCTCGGCTGAGCCAGGGTCATATAGCGGGTAGAGCGAGGCTCCCCGGCTAATGACCGTTGTGAGTGGAGTGCAGCTCCTCACAAGGTCAGGCTAAGGCTAGCGAGATGAGTCTCACATCGCCTGGTGCTTGTGAGTGTGCTTGAGCCTGACGTGGACGTCAGGGCTTAAAGGGGGAAAGAATGTGACACCCCCGGAATTTGGATTAGTCCTCTATATAAATGATATAATAGGACTAAATCTCTAACCCGGCTATAGCATTTTGGATGGTAGCAAGATCCAAGAGGAACATGAGAGTTAAGCGTGCTAGAGCTAGAGTAGTTCTAGGATGGGTGACCCCCTGGGAAGTGGGGCGTCACACAGGATCTCGAAGAAGAAGCAAAAAGAGCAACTTATCTCTCAAACGCTCTTGAAGCGGAAAGGGATAACCTGATTAAAGCAAATATTTTCCTTCAAGAGTCCAATGAGCAATTCGAGAAGAATTATGTAGATATGGTGAACAAAGCGAATTACTTCTTGAAGCTCAACGGCGAGGCTCGACAGGAAAAATTGGAAATGGCAGAGACCATTCTCCAACTCAAGGATGACTTGCAGCGATTTTCATCAGGAAGGAGTAAGTTGGATAAGCTTCTTGGTCTTGGTCAATCAAACAAATTCGGCCTTGGATACAATCGAACTGAAGACAATTTTAGTTCGGTTGGGACAGTTTTTGTGCCCCAGTCGGTATCTCCTCCTCCGACACCGGAATTGACGACAAAAAACGACAACAAACCTACTTCCCCCTCTTCGGAATCGTCAAGCACCAAGGTATGTTTTCGTTGTGGTATTGCAGGGCACATAAGGAGAAATTGCAAGATGGGAGCCAAACGCTCAACTCAAGCACTTCTTGCAACGACTACCAAAAGGGTGATTCCTCGAAAATCAAATGCAAATTATTCGAAAGGAAAAAGCCTCGGTAGTTCATCAAACAAGACGACGACGTCAAGGAAAAGCGATGGATCAAACAAGACGCTTTCACCAAAGGTATCAACTTCACAATCATTTCCGACGTACACCAAAACTCGAAAGGTTTGGGTACGCAAAGGTGAAACATTCCCTTGTCTTGTTACAAATATTTCCTTGCATGCATATGATAATTCATCTTGGTATCTGGACAGCGGTTGTTCCCGTCACATGACCGGTGACAAAAACTGCTTTCAAAATTTTGAGAAAATCTCCGGAGGACTTGTAGTTTTCGGAGACGGTCAGTCTTCCAAAATTGTTGGGAAAGGAACAGTAGCTATTCCAGATGGCCCGATTCTAAATAATGTGTTATTTGTTGATGGCCTTAAGACTAACCTCATAAGTATCAGTCAACTTTGTGATAATGGTTTTTCAGTTAATTTTTCATCTGTTGAATGCATTGTAACTGATAAGGATCATGTTTTCTTTTTAAAGGGGGTTAGATTTGAAAACAATTGTTATGTTGTTCCCAATAAAATTTCTGAAAATTGTAACTTAGCCTCTTTGAATAATGAAACACTTTGGCATGAAAGGCTAGGTCACATAAACTTTAAGGAACTTGCTAGAATTTCAAACAAAGACGTGGTCAAGGGGGTTCCAAAACTTTCACTTAAACAAAATATTGTGTGTGGTGGTTGTCTAAAGGGAAAACAATCCAGGACTGCACACAAGAACTTGAACCACGTTGGTACTAATCGGCCCTTAGAATTATTGCATATGGATCTTATGGGACCGACTCGTCAACCATCCTTGGGAGGTAAATGGTATATTTTCTTATTGGTTGATGATTTCTCTAGATACTCATGGGTAGCATTTTTAAAAGAGAAAGCTGATACTTTTGATTCTTTTCACGAGATTTGCCTTCGTATTTTGATTGAAAAGAATGAAAAGATCATTCGTGTTAGAAGTGATAGAGGTGGAGAATTCATAAATTCTAAATTCATTGATTTTTGCACTTCCAATGGCATTAAACATGAATTCTCAGCACCCTATACACCTCAACAGAATGGTGTAGTCGAGCGCAAAAACAGGGTTGTACAAGAGATGGCACGTGTTATGCTTCATAGCCGGAATTTACCGTTATATTTTTGGGCTGAAGCTGTGAACACTGCAATCTATGTTATTAATCGAGTTTATTTGCGCCCGGGAACGCTAAATACACCATATGAACTATGGTTTTGTAGAAAGCCAAACATCAAATATTTTCGTATCTTTGGGAGTCGGTGTTACATTTTACGTGACCGCGAAAATCTTGGAAAATTTGACTCTCGAAGTGACGAAGGGATTTTCTTGAGTTATTCTACAAATAGTAGAGCATATCGGGTATTTAATTTGGAATCTAAAACGATTATAGAATCCATAAATGTTAAAGTAGATGAAGCTTTCCACTTTGCATCTGATAAATCTACCCCTGATATCTCTCTTGATGATGATACTCCTGTAAATGCATCTTCTCATGATAATACTTCCAATATTAATGATGCATCTAATGGTTCTACAAGTTTATCTGATGTGCAGGAATCATCTCATGTACCTCCGAGTACTCCATTACCTCAAACGTTACACATCTCCAAGGATCATCCTGAATCAAACATTATTGGAGACCCACAAGAAGGAGTCAAAACTCGGAGACAGTTGGTTGGTGGATTCGCTTGTTACGTTTCCATGATCGAACCAAAGAACGTCGATGAAGCTCTTCAGGATGACTACTGGATTGAAGCAATGCAGGAAGAGCTCCATCAGTTTGAACGCAACAAAGTCTGGAAATTAACGACGCCTCCGAAGCAACACAATGTGATCGGTACTAAATGGATTTTCAAGAACAAGAAAAATAAGGATGGTACCATCATCAGGAACAAAGCACGTTTAGTTGCTCAAGGCTACTCTCAAATAGAAGGTATAGACTTTGATGAAACGTTCGCCCCTGTAGCTAGACTCGAGTCCATTCGTATCTTATTCGCTATTGCTTGTCACTTTAAAATAAAACTCTTTCAAATGGGCGTTAAGAGCGCGTTTTTAAATGGGTTTTTAAATGAGGAAGTTTATGTGGCTCAACCGAAAGGTTTTGTAGACTGTAAACTACCTAACCATGTTTTTCGTTTGAAAAAGGCTCTTTACGGTTTAAAACAAGCACCGCGAGCGTGGTACGAAAGGTTGACAAACCACCTTTTGGAGAAGGGCTATACTCGAGGGGGAGCAGACAGGACTCTCTTTGTGAAGCATTATCAAAATAACTTCATTGTTGCGCAAATCTATGTCGATGACATTGTATTTGGAGCAACAAAGGATAATGATGCTTCTAAATTCGCAGAAACCATGGAAAGCGAATTTGAGATGTCTATGATGGGCGAACTGACATACTTTCTTGGATTGCAAGTGAAATAAAATGGTGAAGGCATCCATCTGTGTCAATCCAAGTATGCAAAGGAGTTGGTAAAGAAATTCGGATTAGAAGATTCTAAAGATTTTCCTACTCCTATGGGAACTAGCAATAAGGGATTAGGAAGTGAATCTCTTAGTGATAGTGTAGACGAGAAACTCTATCGAAGTATGATTGGAAGTCTACTCTACCTCACAGCTAGTCGCCCGGATATATCCTTTAGTGTTGGGATCTGCGTGAGATATCAGTCAGCACCAAAGGAGGATCACCTGAAAGCGGTGAAACGGATCATCCGGTACGTCAAAGGAACTGTAAACTTCGGAATTTGGTATCCTATGGGAACAAGTCTTGACATTATAGGATATTCAGATGCCGATTGGGCAGGATCAGTGGATGATCGGAAAAGTATGAGTGGTGCATGTTTTTATCTTGGCCATTTCCTTGTTGCATGGCATAGTAAAAAGCAAAACTGCATTGCACTCTCGACTGCCGAAGCGGAATATATCTCAGCGGGTAGTTGTTCAACTCAACTCATCTGGATGAAAAGCGTGTTGAGCGACTTCCGGATTTCAGCAACTTCAGTAACTGTTTTATGTGACAACACTAGTGCTATAAACATTTCAAAAAACCCTGTGTTGCACTCAAGAACAAAGCACATTGAACTTAGATATCATTTTCTTAGAGAGCTAGTTGAATCAAATATTCTTCAAATTTCCTACATTTCAACTGAAGATCAATTAGCTGACATTTTAACAAAACCTTTGGATCAAAAACGTTTTATTCATTTGCGTAAAGCAATTGGAATGCTTTCCTTGAAATAACCTCTTTTTTGAAACTCTTGTTTAGGTTAGGGTTTGTTTTTGTGTTTTTGTTCATTATCTATGCTTAGACATAGAACATTAATTGAGCATTAGTTTTATTAACTTTAACTGCATCTTTTTATATGTTTAGAAATTTATTATACTTTGGATATCATAATAATTCATTTGATGTAATGATCATTTATGTGAATTAAATCATCTTTGTTTTGATCAAAGTCAATTTCTCTCTCAATGATCTCTTGGTATAGTTTTTATCTTATTTGACTATTTAGTCGAGTATGAAATCGAGATCAATATTTGGTTGAATACTTTATATCTTAAATAATTGATAGCCAATTGAGGGGGAGTCAAAGAAGTGTTATGCTCAAAAGATGTGGAAAGAGTTACATCCCAATGAGGAGTGTGAAAACTACCACCACATGGAGGAAAGAGCTACCACCTCGGTCGTCCGAGTACTGTGTGCAGCTACCACATGTATACCAAGCAAGGTTTTTCAAGTTTGATTAAATAAAATGCATGTTGAAATACTTGACTCTGTCAAAATTTCAAGATTGGTATAAGGTGGGAATTTTAATGAAAGATGCTCAAAGAGCCACTCTCTTCAATAAATTGACTAGATATATTATCTAACTTATCTGGGATTTCAGACATCTATTGATCTTGGTATTTCATTTTGTTTACCAAATTGATGATTTGATAAAGGCATTACTCATAAGATCATGTTAGATGTGATTGAAGTTGTTCAACTTTAAGGGATTTAATTTTTATAAATTTTCGTTTCATTTGTTGGATGTTATTGATAGATTTGGCATAATCTATTTCTTGTTGTATGAAACAATGATTTTCATTTAAAGTTGATACACAAAAGTGCTTACAATTTTTTTCTGGATTTTCTAGAATTTTTCAGAATTTTTTCTGAAGAAAAAGTTGGAGCCGATCCGGATTGGACAAGCCGATCCGGATCCCGAACGCAGGCATTCTCTGCGGGTAGCCGATCCGGATCGGATTCACGAACTGATCCGGATCGCGGCTAGGGTTTTATATAGAACAAAAGGGTTTTGATTTCTTTTTACTTCAATCTTTTGTTCAAAAGTCTCCAGAGCTTCTCTCTCTAGAATTCATCCGTCTTGGAAGCTTACAAACTCAAGTTCTTCGATTCTAAGTAAGTTTTATTGATCAAAATCTCGGTTTTTTCACAGTTTTTCATATTCTTCCTCAAAACGTGATGAAATTTCTGCATCTTTTTCGTTTGTGGATGGTTTTTGATCAAATTTCTTTTGAAATAAGAACTCTGGGTAGGTTAGTTTTGATTATATGCTAGGTATTCTAATGATAAACGGATTTTTGGCCTTCGATTTCAAAAATTTCGGTTTTAGGGCATATAATGGGAATTTTCAAAAATCATGCGATTGATCTATTTTTAAAATTCTTTTTGCAAAACTAATTTGAGTCTTAGTCTCTCTACACGATAATGATTGTTTGGGTACAATTTTTCAAATTTTTTGAAAATTAACAATTTTTCGTGTTCTTGAGTTGTTGCCCACAGGACCTTATTTCTCACAAGGAACTTGTAGCAATGGTGATCACCTGGATCATCTTTCTTCTGGATGCTATGGTTCATACAAGAGATACAATCAAGCCCAAGAAAGCTAAAAGGGCGAAGAAAACAAAGGATGATTCCGATACGAACTCTGAGACGGAATCCATTGATTGGGATGAGCTTCAAGTTGAAGCAACTACTCCCACTGCTTCGAAAGGGAAAGCCCCTGCAGAGACATCAAAGGCAAAGGCTCCGCCCACTGCTGCTGAAAAAGGAATAGCTCCAATGGAAGAAACTCCTGTGAAAACAAAAAGAAAAAGTGTTGCCCGCAAGAGAGGAAGTGCTCGAGGAATTTCCATTGAGGAACCAGTTGCTAGTCAGCCTCCTCCACAAGACTTTATCAGCTCTGCTAGGATAAAGAATTTTGAGAACAGGGAATGCATTGACGAAAGACATGTTAATGTCAAAGCCTTGAAGGAACGATCTCCGCTATTTGGGACTTTGTATGACCAGACAGGTCTTGCTCCCATTTGCAATTTCCCCGAGACCACTGGGTATTGTCTTCACTCAGTAAGGATGTTTTATCAAAATGCTTGCTATCTAGTTGATCAGGAGAGCGGACGTCGAGAATTTCAAACATTGGTTAAGAATGTTAAGATTAAAGTAACCCCTCAACTGATTGGAGAGGTGTTAGGGATGACGGCCATAGCTGATGGGGCTCATTATCTGAAGAGTCAAATCTTCACCACCAACTCCTGGAGAGTGGTAGTTGATGGAATCTGTCTTCCAGATACTCTGTCGGCAGGAAACTCTGTCTTTTCAAAAGAGCTTCGACCAGAGTATCGCTACTTGAACTTCATTGTTTGTTATAACGTCATTCCAAATATGAATACAAAGGTTCTTCGGTGGGATAGGATGTTATTCCTTTATCTTCTTGGAAACCCCACAGCGGCAATGGGAGCAAACTTAAACATTCCTTACGTCATCTGGTCAAGGATGGCACGTTATGTGGAACATGCTCACCCCTCAAAGAGACTTCCCTATCCAATGATCATTATGCGTATTTTTCGAAAATTTAAAGTTGACACAAGTGCGAGTTCCTACATGCACAGTCTAGGAACGATCAATGAAACAACTATTGTAAAGTCTCTCTCAACAAAACAAGATGAGCCCCCATCACCTCCTCACCGACGAAGAGCTCAACAACAAGCAACAACCTCTGCACCAGCAGCACCACCTCCAGTCCCACCAGCACATGCAGCACAACAAGCACCTCCATCAACATCCGATGATGATGCATCGGTTACCTCTATTTTTAAAGAACAGCACCGACTCTCCAACGAGCAAGAACGCATATCGAATGAACTTATTGAAGTAAAGGAAGAAATAAAAAAGGTCAATAAGAAGCAGTCATCCATGAACAAACGATTAAAGAAAATCTTCCAAATACTCGGCTGCATCAGTTCGGATGAATCTGAGTAATCCTTATCTCTCGAATTCCTTCCTTTGTGTAAGTTTTAGTTTTTTGCTTTTAGTTCTCACATTTTTGGTTCTTGAACTTGTTAACTTTTCTCTCCATTTTGGTAATTTTGGCTAAAGTTTGTGACAAAAAGGGGGAGAGAATATTAGAACAGTTGAACAATGTCCAGTTGTGAACCATGAAGGTAAGTATAACTTCAACTTTTGGTTTTTTCTTTTGTGATTGCATGCATGCCTCGACTAACTATTTGCTAACTATTTGGGCATGTAATATAACAAACAAGTTGATGTTGACTAACAATTTTGTGACATTTGGATTTTGAATGCATAGAAGATATGTTGGTTTTTAACTATGATCCAATTACATATCTGAATGTATAAATGTCATGGTAAGTATAAATGAGTATAAACTTCATCTCTGTGTGTGGTTTTTGAATGACATAAAATTCTTGAGGTATCTAACGATTTCTTTTGTCAAGAATGATTTCTTTTACAGAGAGTACAGATGTCTAAGTCTAGAGTCTGTTTTAGGAGTTTAACTCATGTATCTATCTTTATTTGGATCTCATTGTAAATTTTTGTTGTATGGTGATATCAACAAAAATATCTTTTTGAATTTTCTTGAGTGGATTTGTGTTTTGTCACGAAACCGCCAAAGGGGGAGATTGTTACGGAATTTGAGTTGGCGTATTTCGTGAATTCGGTTAAGTCTTGAAGATTGAAGATAAAGAAGGTTGGATCATGTAACTCAATCTCAAGAAAGAAGAATTCAAAAGGATCATGTATGTTTAACTAATTATCTTTGGTGATCCGAATACTTCTTATAGTGTAGAAACACTTGGATGAATTTCTAATTGCATAAAAATCAAAAACTGGACATGGGACATGTTCAGGATCCGGATCAGACACCTCGATCCGGATCCCGAAGGGTGTTAGTTCATACGCAAATTCAATCCGGATCGTAGCCTCCTTTGATCCGGATCCCGAACACTGGTTGTTACCGTAATTTATGAACGATCCGGATCAGGCAGTTCAATCCGGATCCCGAACATTGGTGTTTGGTAAATTGTATGAACGATCCGGATCAGGCACTTCGATCCGGATCCCGAACCTTTGTTTTTCTGGAAACTGTCTGTCTCGTTACTGCAATCCGGATCGCCTAAATCCGATCCGGATCGCCGTCCTGTGAAATTCCAGAAAAGGTTAGTTTTTGATTCTTATCCTCTTCCAATAGTTTCTAACCTATAAATAGACCCTTTAATTCATCTTTTAGGGTAACGACGAAAAATGGAATAAAATACGACCGAAATAGAAAAATCCACAAATAGAGAAGAAAGGGAATACTAGATTTAATTCTATGTTTCTTCATCTATTTTATTAGTTTGATTCTAGGTTTTCCAAACTCAGATTTTGAGTAGAATCAAATTAATGAATACTTAGATGGTATTTCCGATCTATTTCTAATCTAAGTATTCGGCGGATCATCACCACCCAAAAACAACGATTTCCCAAAATCGGCGCGTGGACTCGCGTGGCCTTGTGGATTCAAGGTGCTACCGCTCTCGTGGATTCGGAGCGAGGTACGTTCGTGGATTCGAAGCGTGCTACTGGGTGAAGACCGTGGATTCGGTCGGACGTCGTGGAGTCGACGTTGGACGCTGTGGATTCAGCGTTGGACGCAGATCGTGGATTCGAGAAGCGTTGCGGAGCGAGCGGAGAAGATCAACTAGGAGCGTATGGAAAAAGGTTGAGTCGTCTGTGAGTACGGTATATCACCTTTGTACGTGTTATAATTCTAGTAGATTTCACCGTGTTATCGGTCCCGTGGTTTTTTACTTCGGTTTGGAGTTTTTCACGTAAAAATCTCTGCGTGTTATTTATTTTTCCGCATTGGGTTTTATATCGCAAAGATTTTTGAGTGTTTATTGTTTACACCTATTCACCCCCCTCTAGGTGTTTTTTTCCCTATTTAGATCCAATTATACATAACCCAACATAAAGGCCTCACCATCAGGAACGTCATCAACTCCAACTCTCAATTTGGAAAGCAGCCGAAAATAACGAAAGGTCCAAAAATTCTGAAAGGCCGGTGCCCTCGGCCCAATCAAACAAGAATAGGTTCGGGCACTGTCTCCATTTCTGGAGTAGCCTTTCAAAGTTTTCGTCCCATTTGTAAGTTTCAGCATGAAGGCGAGAAAAAGGGAGAGAAGTGTTGAAGCCGTTCCTGCTGTGGCTACAAAAATGAAAGCTACGATTTAACCGTGACCTCTAGGGACACAACCTCTAGTCCTAATCGTCACCTCTGCCCAAGTGGTTGCGTCTGTCCAATGCCGCTGAAGCCATCGCTGTAGGAAGGGTACTTCGGCAACCTGTGAGAATGAACTCCTCCTGCCCAACTCGCGGAAGGGTCACTGTTCTCATTCCACAAGCAGTCGTCGCATGATATCGCGCCAACTAGTCCTTCCCGTATGCTCGGTCAGAGTCTTGGAGCTGCCACCAAACCGTCACGTCTGCGGGTATAACACGCAGTCTCACTGCACTGGACAAGATCCACAAGCCTGCTCCAAGTGCACAACACCAACAAGAACCTGTACCTCTAGTGCACGTGGTAACAACTCTACCTCTAGTCCATGCAGGAAAGCAAAATACTCTAACTCAGACTGCTGTAATGAAATCATACCTGCGACAACCCGATCCACTACCGTGGCGCCCTCCAACCTGGCGGCACATACTCATCCGCTCAATGCAGGTGGTCGTCGCTCAGTCTGCCTCGACGTCAAAGTCCAGTCGGTTAGAAAATATCTAGACTATCCATATAGGAAGCACGACCTCTGCCTCTGCTCACACTGGGGCAACGAATGGGGCCCTCCGTAAATAACACATCCATGATACCGCCGCTGCTGATATTGATACTGCTGTTGAGACTGCTGGTACTACGGCTACTGCTGGGGTCCACCAGATCTCTGGCGCCTCTGAATCCCATGATCCTCAAGGAGAAATCGTGGAGGTCTTGGAGGCTCCTGCCTACTCGTCTGTCCTCCGTCATCAGGCGCTGGGCGCTTCACGCCCGAACTTCCACCGGGGGCTGCGTTCCACTCAGTCAAAATCACATTCCCTCGTTCCACATAAAGGCCCTGCTCCATCGAGGCGTCCAAAGTCTGCAGTCTGCGTGACCGAACAAACTCATAGATATCTCGGCGCAATCCCCGCTCGAACATGTAAATCCGATGCGCCTCGTCCTTGGCCGCTTGTGGTACACTGTCCAATAGCCGGTTGAAATCCACGATGTACTCCTGCACAGTACGGTCTCCCTGTCAGAGATTCTTCAACTCCTCTTCCAGCTTCTGTCTGACACTCTCGGAGAAGAAAGCTCCAAGAAGAAGGCTGCGAAACTCCGCCCAAGTAAGCAGCTGGGTCCCAGGCGGACCGACAAGTCGCACTCGGCGACACCAAGCCTCTGCATTGTGCTCCAACAACTTTGTCGCCAAAAGAACCTAAAACCGCTCCTCAATAAAAAGGCTCTCGAAAAGTCACTCTATCGCCGTGATCCAAGACTCTGCCTTCCACGGTTCCAAGCTCAATCCTGCGAATCGGGGTGGATCAGACTGCCGGGACTGGCTTCGTCAATCGATGATGTCCCAAAGCTCATCTACTATCAACTATCCACCATGCCTCGGTGCCTCGGCACTACTCGTCGGCACGGAGGGGGCTGCTCGCTCAATCGGTGCCACTTGTACAGCTGGAGTTGCCACTGCATGGGAAGAAAGTGCTGGAGGATACTCAGGCGGTACTGCAACTGGCTATTCTTTCTGCTCCGACAGGCGCATCAAACGTTCCATGGCCTTCTCCTGGCGTCAGACAACCTCCGACATCTATGCCATCTGGGCCCATAACTCCTGGGTCTCGCTCTGCTCTGATAGCTCTGCCTCCCGCTGCTCGGGTTACTCATCAGATGCGGGATGTGCCCTCCTCACTGCAGGACGTCTCAGGGGCATCGTAGTCCACTGCATAATAACAAACATCAGGACACAACAACCATTCGACCTAATCAAACGAAAGTCGAAAACACGTCATCCATTCCATAGCATTATGTTGTCTGCAGCCAACATAATCGCCTAGGAGAATAAACATGTCAATCACTCATCCGTTCCCTTGGGAGAGGCATAAAACTCAATCAGGACTCTCGCTATAAGTCATGACTCTCACGTAGTCATCCGAAGATCCATCCACATGCCTAGGATTTCTAAGTCTACAATGACCTTCAACCTAGGCTTTGATACTACTCTAATCTGTCACAAGGCCGAAACTGTGACCCGGGCCCGCCAACAGATCCGCCGCCCATACGGAAAGCCCCATATAGACGAAGCGTCAAACCTACAAAAGATAATACTACAGCTATACAGATATCAGAGTTAAAAAATATACTACTGAAATAAGATAATACATATCCAAATAGTACAAGTCTGAACCTCACAATACAAAAATCTCTCAAAAATAAAACTCTCAAAGTAGCTATCTACTATAATCCAGCAGACTATACTACAAAGCTCCAAAAAGGGTACCACTATACTCCAAGGACGGGTAGGGAACTAGATCGCGACTCCCTCACCTCGAACTGCTGTCTCCGCTCGAACAGAAGCCGAAACAGCTACCTCGGAAAAGCCTGTCACCACAACAGGTGTGAGAACTACACCGTCATGTAGTTCTCAGTGGGTACCGCCACCAAGCTCGACAGTCTGCCCACTAAGTCTACTAGAGGCATAAGATAACATGAAAACTGAAATAATGTAAAGATAAGTTAGAAAGAAATCCACAGCTATCATGCCTCTATCTACAATGCTCAAAGGGTGATACAGACGAAAATGATGCATCGACTCTTACCCAATATACACAATCAACCCAATCACAGTGAATGCCACATGGGGTTCAGTCAAACCTGCGCCTACCTACTGCCATTACATCCACGGAGGACTGGACTTACGTAGGGCGTCCGTGACTGCCAAAACTGGCCCAGCCAGAGGGACTGCGTCGACAAGTCGCGATAGCAAAGTAACAGACCCAGCTCCATAGCGGCACTCGAGGGGCGCGACCCCATCGAGGAAAGTATCCGCGCATCTCTGTCGAGTTCAATATAGCTCATGCAGGCTATAATCCAAATCCACGATCAAGAAGATCGACAGTGCCCAAATCACATCTCTAAATCACTAGCTGGAAATACTCAACAGCCGGGACCACCGTCAACCCGACGGCTCCCACAACAGGACATCAAACTCAACGTGCTAAAACCCACTGGACTGGAGATACTCCACAGCCGACAGCAATAAAGGGTCCGAAAACCCTAAAAGACTAGAACCTACAACCCAAATCAAACAAGAACAGGCTCTAGGTATAGCCTCTCGTTGTTCTCGACCCAAAGAAGGAACAGCCCTTAGAACCCAGATCACTCGAACCCTCCCGGGTGAGGAAGTTTACAGGAAAATGTGACATTTATTGCTGAAAAACCATTTTCACTCGAACCCCCTCGGGGTGAGGACTAAAAGTAGTTCATTTTTCTTTTTTATAAACCATCTTGATTTGAGAAAATTCATTTTAATGATTTTTAGCTCTTTTTAGGAAAATAAGTTAGAAAACAAGTTTTATTCCCAAACCCCGAAGGGCTAATGCCTTCGCCTAATCAGACTAGAACAGACTCCGGCTGTCACGCCCCGAGTGTAAACCAGAACCCGGGCTCGTCAACAGATCCGCCGTGCACACAAAATTTTCCATGTACACGAAGCGTCGGTAACCTGCTTAGATAAGATATACACTAAAATAGCATAATACAGAGCTGAACTAAAAAGAACTGCATAATATCTCAGACTGGAAATAAAATAAAGCTGTAATAAGTACAATAAACTCCCAGCTCACCGAAATAATACACCCAGCTGGCCAAAGCCATACCTCAAAATAAAAGTAAACTACTACAGTCTGAGTAAAATGGGTACAATATCTGTCTAACAGCAGCTCACAACCTCACAGGAGATCTATCTACTCAGCGATCCCCTTACCTCGATCAGCTGCCGATGGCCCAGCAGCTCCCGCAGAAGACTCTGCAAAACAAAGGAAAGAAAGAGAGGAAAACAACAATGGGGGTGAGAACCACTAGTAAACCAGTAGCCTCCCCCTGTGGGTAAAGCCTCAAACTCCGACGTACCCACTAAGTCTACCAGAGGCAAAGGGAAAGGTAAAGTGGTAAGCAATAAGACTGTTGAAAAAGGAAACTATCACTACTATGCCTCTAAATGCAGTTCCGAAAAGTATGACTGTATGTATGCATCAGTAACCGCATCTGTCCAAATAAACCCAATCTAGCCACCAGAAAAAACTGGTACCGCCTGCTACCGCTATCATCATCGTGCAGCCTGATCCGCGCCAAAGTGATAGCAATGAGTCAATGCCGTCCGGTACCTATTTGGTACCCCGCACGCTCCGGAGTGGCACTCGAGGGGAGCTACCCACACGAGGAAAGTAACAATGTCATAAGTATCATAAAAGCAGGACTGGATCATGACTATGATCAAAGTGGAAAACCCATCCACTAATGAAAACCCCAATCTGATGCAAAGATAAACATCCGGTCAACCGCCCAATGTCCGCCGTTACCGCAATACCCCACAAGTCCACAATCTGATAAAAATAGACAATATCCGGTCAACCGCCTACTGTCCGCGGTTGCCGCAATGCCCCACAATCCATAATCAAGTACAACCTGTCCCAGACTCCAAAGTCCCGACTACACTATCCCAAACCCCTGCTCGAACCCGAGCAACATGAATCACAAGTCTAAATGAAAAGGAGAAAGGAAACAATCATGGTTTCTCCTAAGTCAAATCCCAACATGATAGTGTAGCAATAAATAGTGGCCTATCTAGATGTCCATACAAGCATGCAAATGTTCTCATGAAAGATAAAAGAGTGTACCAAATAGTAGTTCCACATGTATATCAAATAATAGCTCCGCATAGATATAACCATCATGCCAAAATCACTAACCGACTACATATGTCTATAAACCATGATTCATAATAAATCATCAAAATAGCACCTGCACATAGATATGTCATCCTGTCCCAACGAATAATTCGTTTAATCAACTTTCATAAAAGTCTATGTGCTAACAAATCACCATCATAGTATATCAATCCCACCAAATAGGCCAATGATTAATCAGAATCATTTATTTAAGCATGATTCTGTAATGAATTCACCTGAATTCACCTGAGTCGCAACCGCTCGGCGAGGGTTAGCCGAGCTTGGAGGGCGACGATGAAGGATGAACGGGGTGAGATCCCGTATCGGAGGCGCACACGCGATGATGACGAAGTTGCTGAAGCGTGAAGGCGTCGATGATGATGCGGGATCTGGATTGCGATGGAACGGCAAGATCTGGGGCTCGATTGAGAGTAGATCCAAACACAGATTTGGATCTGTGGTATGAATTTGGGAGGAATCGATTGTGGGAGAAGATGAGTTAAGAGAGAGAAGAAGAGAAAGGGAGAGAGGGAAATTTGGGGAAGACGAAGTAACTGTATTTCCAAAAGTGGTTATGGATTCGGTTACAACTTGTATTTATAGGGCTAAACTGGGGATTGATTTGTAATTAAGAAAATATTGTGTACTAATAGTAAAAGAGTAAAGACACTGCATTTGGGCCGGGGTGGGCCCATTCTCCTCTGCTTCATGCTTCACCACTGTAGCCCTCTCCGCCGGTGAACCGCCTGGGCTTGGGCCCCCTTTCCTCCTGGCGTAACGGGTTGGAGGGTACGGGTTGGAGGGTATGCTTGTACCCGACCCGCTTGGATCCGAACCGTTGGGATGAGCTTCTACACCCTTCCGAGGCTTGTCCCATCTGCTGCTCCTCTACCCACTTCTACCATCTTCCAGAACCCTCCTCTATACTCTGGCGCCTTTCCCCTTTCATGGCGATGGCCAACCCAGGACCACCCTCCTCCACCAGCATGCAACGCCCTCGATGAGAGCTTCCCTACTTCCTCCTTGGCGACATGGAGATACCACAGAGCTTCTCTACTTCTCTACTACGCCCTTGATGAGAGCTTCTCTACTTCATCCCTCACGATACGGAGATATCAAAGATAAGTAACCACTCCCCCGTAGCCATTTTCCCTATTATCTCCCACTTTATTTCACCCCAACTCTTCTAATATACTGTCTACCATATTCCATGACTAGCAGTTATTACAATACCCCCCTCTTGAGTGCCTCACTGTCCTCAGGGAGGAAATCAGGGTACCTTGCTAACAAGGCGGAATATTGTTCCCACGTCGCTGACTCGGGAGGAGGGTTATACCACCTGACAAGAACTTCCTGTATATCCCTCCATCCATTCTTGACGGTCCGACGATCCAAAACCTCGGCCGGTCCTGCTAGCGGCTCCCCTTCACTACCAACCAGCGGCGCCCCCGGGGTGATATACTTGTCAGATTGTGGACTTTGCTTGAACTGTGACACGTGAAACACCGGATGTATCTGCGACTCCGGCGGTAGCCTCAGCCGGTATGCTACCTTACCGATCCTGGCCAATACTTCAAAAGGGCCATAATACCTAGCTGCCTGTTTGGGGCTTTGCTCGCAGCAAGGGATCGCTGACGGTAAGGTTGCAATAGTCCAGGGTAAGATTGAGAGTCCACCTTGTTCTGTGCACAGATTTCACAGTTTTTGATAAGATCTTCTACTTGTTTCTTCATTCCAGGCCAATAAAAATGGCCCTTGATTCTCTGGTAGGTATGTAGTAACCCCGAATGCCCACCCAGTGCAGAATTGTGGAACTGTTCCATCACCTTCCTTCTCAAGGTTCCCAAACTGCCTATGCATACCTTCCCTTTGTATCTCAGTATTCCTTGGTTGTAAGTATAGGATTTATACTCCTCAGGGTGCAGGGTCAAACCAGTTAGGATAGTATCATAAACGGAATCTCCCTTGTACCTTTCTTCCAACTCAGTGACCCAAGCTGGAGCCACTGCAGTAAGAGCTAAACTATGACCTGAGTCCTACCCTTGGCGCGATAATGCATCCGCAGCCACATTCTCTTTTCCTTTCCTATACAGGATACTGTAGGTAAAACCCAACAATTTCAGCATTCCCTTTTGTTGCATCGGTGTAACAATTTTTTGTTCCAGTAGGTACTTAAGACTCTCGTGGTCAGTCTTGATAATAAAACACCCCATCAACAAGTAGTGCCTCCATTTTTGAGTAGCCATTAAGATTGTGAGTAATTCCTTCTCATAGGTAGAAAGAGCCATGTTCCTTCCCTTTATCGCTTTGCTGAGATAAGCGATTGGTCGCCCTTCCTGGGAAAGGACAGCACCAATGCCATCTCCACTGGCATCTACTTCCAGTACAAAAGGCTCACTAAAATTTGGCATTCTCAACACTGGGGCTTCAGTCATGGCTCTTTTCAGGGCTTCAAAAGCTAACTGAGCCTCCCCTGACCATCCAAATTGATCCTTTTTTAGCAAGTCTGTGAGAGGTCTGCTAATAGAACCATAGCTCTTCACAAACTTCCTGTAGTACCCTGTTAGCCCCAAGAACCCCCTCAGTTCTTTAAGAGTTCGTGGTACTGGCCACTTACTCATCGCTTCTACCTTGGCGGGATCTGTAGCCACCCCTCTTGCAGAGACAATATGCCCCAAGTATTCCACCTGTTCTTGACAGAAAGTGCACTTACTTTTCTTGGCATATAACTGATTTTGCCTCATTATACCCAGAACTACTTCCAAATGCTCTAAGTGCTCCTCTAAAATTTTACTGTAAACTAATATGTCATCAAAGAAAACTAGCACATACTTCCTCAAGTATGGAGCAAAAATGGTGTTCATCAAAGATTGGAAAGTAGCGGGGGCGTTTGTTAATCCGAAAGGCATTACCTTAAACTCGTAATGCCCTTGATGTGTCCTGAAAGCCGTTTTAGGTATATCATCGGGGTAGACCCTAATATGATGATAACCAGACCGTAAATCCAATTTAGAAAAGAGTGTGGACCCACCTAACTCATCGAGGAGGTCATCGATAATTGGGATCGGAAACTTATCTTTAATAGTAACCTTGTTTAGCTGCCGGTATTCAATGCACATGCGCCAGCTACCATCTTTCTTCTTCACTAACAATACAGGAGAGGCAAATGGGCTATTGCTCGTTTGGATTATGGAAGATTCCAACATTTCCTTCTCCTGTTTCTCTATCTCCCCCTTCTGTTCATATGAGTGGCGATAAGGCCTGAGCTTAACTGGAATGGCCCCGGGCTGTAGTGGTATCTTGTGATCCACAGATCTGGGAGGGGGCAATCCAGTGGGAGTCTCGAAAATATCTACAAATTGGGTTAACACCCTTTGCAGAGCAGGATCATTTTCTGGGGCATCTTTTGTAATGCTAGCTGATTTGCAATGACTGATAAGACAGCATTCTCCACACTGAAGATCCTGATACCATTGATTGGCAGATATCAGTCTTACTTGAGCTTCTTCCTTAATTCCCTTAAGTATCAGGGGTTGACCATTTTTTTGTATAGTAATAGCATCCTGAGAAAAATAAAAAACCACTCTCCCATATGACCGCAACCAGTCAATTCCCAATACTATACTCGACCCATCCAACCTAATAACCCTTAGGTCTTTTTGGAAATTATGCCCTTGCATGCCCCACTGAAAGCCTGGGCATTGTAATTTGCTTAGCACCTTCTGTCCGTTTGCTATTGTGACTAATAGTGGTGTAGCAGCCACCATGTTGGCCTTGATATCCCTAGCTGTTTGAAAATCCATAAAGCTATGGGTACTCCCTGTGTCTATCAATATGGTCAGAGTTTTCCCTTTCGACTCTCCATGTATCTTAATAGTGTCCTGGGGTCTCTCACCACTCAGTGCATGAACAGACACACCCACCTCAGTTTCACACATAGCTTCTGGATTTTCCAACTCTTCTTCAGGGTTTTCCTCCTGCAAGCACTCTTCATCATACACCTCCCAGATTCCCTCCAATCCTTGTAACACATTTATGGATTTGTTAGAGCATACATGGCCTGAATAATATCGTTCCCCGCATTTGAAACACTGCCCCGCCGCTCTTCTTTGTTCTATTAAAGAACTGTTACTAGTCTGCTGATTAGTTGTGTAATTCCTGGACCCATTAAATGATGGCACTGGCTTAGGCTGGGCAGATGTCATATACTAGTTATTGTTTCCTCTGAAATTACCTTTCAACTTCCTGTTAATCACCATGAGAGCTCTTTCATGTAATTTCGCTTGTTCGTAAGCTTCTGTTAAGCTATTTGGGTGTGCAATGTCCAAGAAGGGTATCAATTCTTCTTTCAAACCATTGATATAACATGAGATAAAATGCTCCTCCGTCAATTGGGGGTTGTAACACAAGAGTTGGGTTCTTAGTTCCTCGAATTGCTCCTGGTACCTCTCCACTGTACCCACCTGTTTGAGATTGTTGAACTCTCTTACGAGGTATCTCTCTCCAACTTGTGCAAACCGTCGAAAAAGGGCCTCAATGAACTCCTCCTAGTTCACTTCCGGTTTGTTAATGAAATAGCCTTGCCTCCAAGTCCTAGCTTTACCACTCATGTGCATAGAGGCAATATTTACCCATTGATCTGATGGAATCTGATAGATCTCAAAATAATTTTCACAATGTTTAACCCATGCTCTTGGGTCTTCACCCCCAAAATTGGGAAATTCTAACTTGGGGTACAGAATATGTTGTTGACTGTTGGCTTTACCATTCCACCTGCTTCTCTGGGTCTCATTCCCGAATTCCCACTCCTTGGTAGGTATGGGTAATATCCATTTTCCCTTACTGTCTCTATTCCTTCCATGAATGCTATTGACTTCCTCTTTGCAGTAAGCCTCTCTTGGAGCTGGGTAAGGATATGGTTCCTTCGTAGCAGTTGAAGACATCAATTTCAACAATTCTTCATGACGCATAGCATTATCTTTCAACATCATTTCGTGCCTTCGAGTAGCCTCAATCTGTAGTGACTCAAAGTGAAGCTGTTTTACTTCACTCACCTCCTTAATCTGAACGGTTAGTTCTGCAACCTTGTCCTGATAGTCCATGGTGAGCTTCTGCACTTTTGATTCTAAAACCGTGATATGCTCATTGAGATCCTTCAGTCTAGTACCTTCGGCCATAATTTGCGCCGGTGATGAAAATTTGAAACGATTTTGATTCTTTTTACCAATCTTTCTCAACACCCTCAGTAACTCAACCTTACTCAGAATTACAGCACTACAGCTATACTTTTATCAAAATTGCTCCTACTGAATCACTGTATTTGTATTCTAGCTGAGAATTACCTGTCTCTGAGGTTGCAATGGTGTGATAATCCAGATAATACCAATTGAGGGTTCCTGATGTTTTCTCTCTATTGAGCAGGGCGATAAGCAACTCCCTGGGATCGGAGCTGCTCTGATACCAATTGTAATGAATTCACCTGAATTCACCTGAGTCACAACCGCTCGGCGAGGGTTAGCCGAGCTTGGAGGGCGACGATGAAGGATGAACGGGGTGAGATCCCGTATCGGAGGCGCACACGCGATGATGACGAAGTTGCTGAAGCGTGAAGGCGTCGATGATGATGCGGGATCTAGATTGCGATGGAACGGCAAGATCTGGGGCTCGATTGAGAGTAGATCCAAACACAGATTTGGATCTGTGGTATGAATTTGGGAGGAATCGATTGTGGGAGAAGAGGAGTTAAGAGAGAGAAGAAGAGAAAGGGAGAGAGGGAAATTTGGGGAAGACGAAGTAACTGTATTTCCAAAAGTGGTTATGGATTCGGTTACAACTTGTATTTATAGGGCTAAACTGGGGATTGATTTGTAATTAAGAAAATATTGTGTACTAATAGTAAAAGAGTAAAGACACTGCATTTGGGCCGGGGTGGGCCCATTCTCCTCTGCTTCATGCTTCACCACTGTAGCCCTCTCCGCCGGTGAACCGCCTGGGCTTGGGCCCCCTTTCCTCCTGGCGTAACGGGTTGGAGGATACGGGTTGGAGGGTATGCTTGTACCCGACCCGCTTGGATCCGAACCGTTGGGATGAGCTTCTACACCCTTCCGAGGCTTGTCCCATCTGCTGCTCCTCTACCCACTTCTACCATCTTCCAGAACCCTCCTCTATACTCTGGCGCCTTTCCCCTTTCACGGTGATGGCCAACCCAGGACCACCCTCCTCCACCAGCATGCAACGCCCTCGATGAGAGCTTCCCTACTTCCTCCTTGGCGACATGGAGATACCACAGAGCTTCTCTACTTCTCTACTACGCCCTTGATGAGAGCTTCTCTACTTCACCCCTCACGATACGGAGATATCAAAGATAAGTAACCACTCCCCCGTAGCCATTTTCCCTATTATCTCCCACCTTATTTCACCCCAACTCTTCTAATATACTGTCTACCATATTTCATGACTAGCAGTTATTACAGATTCCTAATGGGGTGCCAAATAAATTAGGGGTCTCTCTAATAGTCCTAGTGAGTAAATCGCAGTAAGAAATAAGCAACAACCACCCACCTGGCACGCAAATCCAAATCCACAAAACTTCCCAACTGTAAAAGGGCTCCTCGCTGTCCAACAACTGTCCCCGCAACCTTAGAATCTGCGAAACACTGCAAGATATCCGAACATAGCATTAATGGGCCTTCCCTGGGAACAACATTTGCTGTTTTGCAAAACAACACAGAACAAGGGGATTTTTCACCTGTGTGCGGCCCTCAGAAAAATCCAGAAAAATTACAGCTGCGATCCTCGCGACGAGTAGATCCAAAACGAGTACTTATATGCCCCGATCCGATGCTTGTAGCCCAAGATAGAAAATCAACAAGCCCATGCTGTCCAGGAAATCCATCACAGAAAATGGGGTCAAATGATGCCTCGGGAATCGTGCCAAAAACCCAAAACGGAGTGAAACGATCAACACAAAAATCGAAGCCTTACCTCTTAGTAACATGCTGTCGAAGAAATCGCCCAAAAACTCCTCCTGGTTGGCGCTCGGGAAATTTCTGACTGAACTGCGACGGAAATAGGCCTGAAAATGGGAATCGTCGAAGCACGCCGCGTCGCAGAGAACTCGCTGTCGGCAACTCCAAAAATTCCAAAACTTCCTAGAGAGATGGAGGATAAAGAGAGGAAGAAGTCATCTTCAGGCCACACCCTCTAATTCTCTCTCTAAAACTCGGAAAAGGCAGAAGAAAAGAGGGGTGGTGGGCTATTTATAGCCCACCAAACATTCGAGCGCACCTCCGAATTCGGGCGCCCGAATGGGCCGCAGCCCGGCCCGCGATTGTTCGAGGTAAAAAAAAATTATATAAAAAAAAGGGGGGAAAGATTATGGTTGGTCCGTAATATTGATTTGTCTGTATAAGCCCGTATAAGCCCAAAATTTTTAACATATTAATAATTTGGATCCAACAAATTTTACTACAAGTTCAAACCCCCTTAATAGATCATTTGCGAATACAATCTTAGATAGTAATAAAATTTAAAAAGTACAATTCTCAATTACATACACCAAATAAATTATTTACCAAAGTATTTACTGTTACATCAAATCAAACAATATACATATAATATATATTTAACTAAAATTGAGTTTCTAAACTTTTAAAAATACGAAGTCATCGGTTCATTTAGATTTTTGATTTTTGGACAAAAATTCGGAAGATTAGAATAATAGTACCTAAAGTTTATAGTTTAGTAGGAATAGATAAAATAGTATAATTAAAAAATTAAAATTGATAAAAAAATAGATTTAACGATAAAAAAAAAAGTTATAAATGTCAAATGATTGATGTTTTTTTAAAAATTACTACAAGGGAACTCAAACTTATTTAAATATATTATTATTATATTTATAATTACATTCAATCAGACCTCTTAGTGGTCACACATACAAAAGTACATTGTATACAGCCTGGTGTGGAGGACCGCAGAATTAGGAAATTGGACAATTTAAGGCAACAAGGAGGGGCTGCTGGCTAGCGATGATGACAAGTCCCTGTAACGAACCTGATAACGGCTTCAATCCGAAAGACTCTTCTTATGCTCAATCACTTGCCGCTTTTGGTCACAACAACCCGAATGATTCCGGCTCCACCCAATCAATGCGGCCCAATCTCGGCTGGCACGCCGATTCGGTGCAGCCGCGCTGGGTGATTAGAGACTGTTTGATTATATGTAGTTATCGTTGTAACTAAGGTGATATTTCAATATCTATAACGATTTGACCTATTAACAATAATAACTCGTTGGGTTCTAATTATAGTCTAAAATTTGATTATTATTATTAGCATGCTCAAGAGATGGCTCCCACCATCATCCCACCATCCTGTGGTGTAGATTTTTAGCTGATATTCGTGGCTCCCATCATTCTGTGGTGTAAATTTTTGGCTGATATTCGTAGCTCCCATCATCCTGTGATATAGATTTTTGGCTGATATTTGTATATCATTTATAATCATTCGATCCGCTAACAATAATAACTTTTTGAACCCTATCCATAACTCAAAATGTTTAACATCGTTTATTATTATTAGCGTGTATGGCTTCATATATCGAATCATAATTTCTCTCCCATCCGATATTGGACTATTGGATGTTACAACTCTATTTATAAAATTTGGATTTGATAGGATAACTACAATCTAAATTTATCTAAAATTTTCTAAAACTTGATTAACATTTAAATTATGTATAAAATAATAATAAAATACAGCAAATGATATTATTTAAAATAATAAAATTTATTCTAATAATAAATAGATAAGAAAAAAAAAATAATTTTATCTCTTTCTAACGATGGAATTGCACTATAGTTCTAACACATGTGAATACAGACCTGGCGTTTAGATGTGTTTGAATTATTTGAAATTGTACGAAGCCCAACTGTAACATCTGGAAGAGTAATTTTCCACAAAAGATAAATTTATCTTCCTAATAATTTTTTAAATAATTTTTTTTTTTTTTTTTTTTTTTTTTTTTTTTTTTTTTTTTTTTTTTTTTATATATATTCAATGTAATCTCACGGCTATGTATATAAAGTTAAAAAAATTTTTAAATGCAATTCTACATGCAACCAAACAAATTATTTATAATTACAGTATTTTTTATTGCTTTCATCCAAACGATATATATATATATATATATATATATATATATATATATTAGAGTTTATATACTCTCAAAAGTACAAATCTAAATATGCTTGTAAATTTTTTGTCATTTAATTTGCATTAGGATTTGTATTTTTGTAAAGTCAACTAAAAAGAGAATAAGAAAAAATAAATAGTATAAATTCCAATACAAATCAAATGATAAAAAATTCACAAACATATTTAGACTTGTACTTTTGAGAGTATATAAGCTCTACTATATATATATATATATATATATATATATATATATATATATATATATATATATATATATATGAGCAACGCTACATGTACACCCCCAAAGGGGGTGTACATCTTACACCCACCCATCTAAGGGTGGGGGAGTCACTTCACAAATTGTGAAGTGACCCCTCACCACACCCCACCCATTGGATGGGTGGGGTGTGCGATGTACACCCCCAAATGGGATGTACAAGTAGCATTTTCCTATATATATATATATATATATATATATATATATATATATACACCACATCTCCACCTATACTACTATAGTTCTAATTGCATCAAGCACTCTGCTTAACATAATAGAAAATTACATTTATATATATGAGGCGAAAAATATCTTGTTTGGCTCTCGTACGTAATATGTCGCTATGCGCATATCACAATGAACGGTTTTGTTTAAAAGCACCGGATGGTCCTCGATACAAACCAGACCATTAATTACAGTTTAACTCAAAGTAGTATAAAAAGTAATTTATTGTAAATTGACGTTTGATAATTTTAAGACTGTGTTGTTATCTACTATTGAGTTTAGGTTAAATTGGATTAATTAGATGGTAATTATCTTATAATTAAATTAGTGGCTTGATAGCACTTGTGTGGGTATGCTCTATATTAAGAGAGCTAAAGCTTGAGTACAAGTCTTAATTTCTATATTATTATGTTTTAGTATTTTGGATCCTCTTAGAGATACAACTCGATCGTATCAGCATAAATACAGATTTAGTGTAATTCAAATAGAAATAAAAATTATTTTCAAAGAGTTTGTTAGCGACGAGCGCACAAACTAAACAAAATTAATTGGCGATCACGACAGAAAAGTAAAACCAAAATTGCACGACAGAGAATTAACACACACAGATTTACGTGGAAATTCTTTGCAGGGAAAAAATCACGGGCGAAAGAGGAGATATTTCACTATGTATAAAAGAGACAATACAAGAGTTCGTGATGATACAATCGCTCGATCTCTCTAGGGCAAAACAAAAGAGAAACTTGGTTCGGGCTCGGGCCTAGCGGCCCGAGCCCTTCGCTTCCACCACAGACATCCACAAAATTTTCTGTCGCACCACGAAGCCGTCGGCGAACCTGAATCATAATATCGAAGCGATTCTGATTTTGAGTCACATCTAACAGAGTGGTATTAAAACAAATAACAGTTTCTACAATTATATCAACAAATGTTTAGAAACTTAATTTTTCAAAAAAAAAAAATTCGAATTTGAAGTTTACTAGCTGGTTACTTTATTATCAAGTAGCTTTTGCATTTAAAACTTATTTCAGTACATTCGATCAAATTTTACAAACTTTAGGCCAAAGCTCCCTATATAACAAAGTGTACTTGAAGTTTTTTGATAATTAGATCAAAATCTAATAATATTTTCAAGGTAAAAGGCGAATAAAATTTATCTAGATTATATATCAAGGTAAAAGGCGAATAAAATTTATCTAGATTATATATCATTTTGAATTGATTATTTAACTTTTAAATAATAATTTTGTCATATAATTTTTTAATTTGTTTAATTTAAATAGGTCAACAATATTTTAACTTCAAAACTTAAACTAATTATTTATTTAAATAAAGTTATGTTAGTGAAAATTATGTAAAACATACTGACAAGTAAAAATAAATAACACATTTAAATTTTAAAATTAAAATATACCTGACAAATTTAAATTAAAAAAATTAAAAAATTTATAGTAAAATTAAAAATTAAAAGATTCAAAATTATTCTCATAAGTCCTAAATGCCTCTTTCTTATATTCAACAAATTAAGCTTTTTGCATGGCGACGAATATATTGGTGATCAACTTTAAAGCTTTTTGCATAGGGTGGGATGGGATCGGTACTAGCTAGGCCTCATTTAATTTTCTTGAGCAGAAGGTGATAAAATAGCCAACTCCCTATTCCATACTCCATTATTATCATTGGTATATGAAATATCATATCAATTATATATAAATGAAGTGAGACTTAAGTGCTTCCAAAAATTATGATGATTTTTGTGCTATCAATTCATGTTCGATATTGAAAATTTTAAATCCACAATCGATTTCATTATATTTTAAAATATTAAAATTATTTAAAATATAATATTTATAATTTTTTATTATTATTTACGTAGTAATTTACGTAGTAATTAAAATAACTTAAAATCAACTGAAAATAATTTTTTTTTCCGAAAAGTGATGATATAATACGAAAATTTTAGATTAAATGTATTGATATTATTTTATATAGTATAAATAATTTTCTATTAATATTTCACATGATTTTAATATTTTTATACCGTTAAAATTACAAATAGCTCACTACAACTATTAAATTTGTTGATTTTTAATTATTTTGATTTCTAGATAAATAACATCATAAAATTATAAAATTTATTTTTTTAATACTATAAATATTTTATATTGAATCTAACAAGGCGGATTGTCGATTTAAAAATTTTCATCACAAAATATAACTTGATAGCAAGGATAAAAACACACAAATTAACCTTGCTCTCAATTATGATATGATAATTATAAAAAGTAAATATTATTATTGGCTTTTATCTTATGTTGATAAAGTTTCATTATATTATTACTAATTTTAGTCTTTTTATTTCGGCAATAAGCTGGAGAAAACTTTCTCCAACTATGGTGACCTAAAAATAAATCATAGAAAGTAAAAAAAAAAAAAAAAAGATTTTGTATAATTTTTCATAATTTAAGTTACAATCGTAATTGTTTTCTTTTAACTAATTAATGAATTACACATGAATGAAAAAAAAGTGCAATAACAATTTTGCTCCTTTATAATGGAAAAAAAAGTTTGTGGCTCAATAAAAATAAATTAAAACAAAATAAAATAAAGAATATTTTTGTATACACATGTCGTTGCATTTTAACTAACAAGTTGCAACTTTATAGAAGAAGACATATGTGCCATGTATTTTTCATTTTCTCAAGTAAAATTATTTGAATAGATTAGTAAAGAATAAGCTAAATTATATAAAACTCTATGTAAATATTCGGTTTTCACCTTTTTTTTCTTTTTTTTTTTTTTTGACTTTTAAAAATCTTCATGTTACTCTCTCAAAAAATTGATCCATATAGCCCCCTTTCTTGGGATTCCATTAATTTTTTATAATTTATACCGAAAATATTTTAAAAATGACAGAAATGTATTATTATTATTATTATTATTTTTTGTATAGAACAAGTAAGGACAATATGATTATTTCACCATCAACATTAACATCATAATCTCTGAAAATATTTTATAATATTTTAAGAAGGTAAAATATTATATGTTTTTAAAAGTTAGAAGGGAAAAGTGAAAATGTGACACCCAAATAGTACTACATCGGATGGAAATGAGAGATTATGATTGAATATATAATAGAAAATGAACGCTAGTAATAATAATTTTGTTTAAGTATTTTAGATCACGATTTGAGCCCAACAAGCTATTATTGCTAGTGGGCCAAAAAAACGAATAATTACAAGAAATTTTTATTTTATTTTAGCCTAAAAAATATATATAGGGAGAAGTATAGAGCCTCCATGCTTCTTCTTTCTTCGATGGTGGAACATCAGAATTGATGATCTTCTCTGATCTGAATTATTTTAAGTGTTTAAAAATCAAGTTTTATATAATTTTTACTTCTTTTATCTTATAATTGAGTGCTCCCAAAATAACCAGTTAGAAATATTTATCTTATCAAAGTGATGAGAGAGAACTTAAATTATAGATCGGAGATACATATATCACTTTAAATAGTAAAAAAATATTTTATTAAAATTTCACCTACATCGTTTAATTTGTAATTTACTCATATCAATTATTAAAATAAGTAATTTTTTAAAATTTTTGATTAGTAGATAAATAATATTAAAAAGTTGTAAAACTTGACTTCTAAATATTTTAAGTAGTATAAATAAGTCTGACTAAGTACGCCCCTTATAGAAGTATATATAGTGTATTTAGAAGTCTCAGATTTCTCTCTCTCTCTCTCTCTCTCTCTCTCTCTCTCTCTCTCTCTCTCTCTCTCTCTCTCTCTCTATATATATATATATATATATATATATATATATATATATATATATATATATATATAATATTTGGTGCTTGTAAAATTTTCACCATTATATCTATCTCTTCGACCAATTCCATCTCATAGATCACATTATTTGACCAACTACCTACTAAATTCTTAGGGACCATTATTATTCTAACCCTACTATTGAGACTAGATTTTTTCGCCACGTAAAACAACGACACGTGGCGCCTACCATCGGCAGAGGACACCAGCCGATGGGAAGATGAGTCAAAGCAAGAAGGGTTGGCGCTGCGTAGGAGCGCAGCACACGACGCGCGCCATCGGCCAAAAGCATCAGCCGATGAAGGAAGAAGGGATCCATGCCCTAATTTCGGGCCAAACCCAGTCATATAAGAATACGGCACATGGCATAAGCTATCGGCTGAGGGTACCAGCCGACAGGAGAAACAGCCGACGACAAAAAGCGTTACGGATCGCTCAAGACTGACTTCGGCTGACAGCATCTATTAAACCTCTTCGGTCAATCGACGGAGGAGGCGGAAATCGGAGTCAGCATGCGGGGATTCAAACCGATGAAGGAAAGACTTCAAAAGAAAAGAATACGAAGTTTGGGCGCGAATCCCGCAACCAACCCGGAGCGACGAGTGGCGTCCACTAGTGGAAGGCACCGAAGATCACGCTCCGATGCAACAATCAAGGGACAAACCTAGACGAAAAACGACCTCTATCCTATCGACTCAAAACGAGGCCGTTGAGGACTCCACGTCGATTCTCCCCAAATTACGCCGATCATTTGAAATTCAAAATCGGCGCCCAATAAACTTGGTTCGGGATGTGTATAAATACCCGAATCATCAAAGAGATCGGGGTCCGGCAATCTCGTAAGCCTGGTACCACCCCAGCTCTTCATTTATCTAGGAGTAGGAGTAACTTAACTTCTTTTCTTCTTTTTTACTACTTTCCTAGGAGTAGGCTTAATTAATTCTTCTATCCCTTTTTTTCACTTGTATCCCCTTTTTCTTATCAATATAAAGTGTAAACCGATCTTTTCGCCGTGCCTTTATTTATCCTTGCATCTAGAGTGTAAACCGGCTCAGCCATGTCTTTATTTGCTTTCTTGCATTTAAAGTGTAAACCGACCCACTGGTCGTGTGTTTATTTGCTTTTTCTTGCGCTTTAAAGTTACAATCGGCTCATCAGTCGTACATTTATCTATTTACGTTTCGACTCATCTAAGTCGAAACCGGCGATCCCTTTCTACCTCCGCAAACCCGCTTCGACAGTCACCGGTCGTCGCGATTGCGAGGAATCACCAGAGGAGAACCCAGCCGAGCGGATCCCTCCTCGGTCCGATCGCTTGATTGTTGGCACGCAGCGCACTTCAATACCTTCTGGAGGGTCACCCAATAGGCGCCGATTGCGTGCAAGCCATATTTTGGCCCCAACAACCTTCTTAGCGCATCCGATGGGACACTCAAGTAATCTCTATCTAGTCTTATTATGACGATGTCAGAGGACAACAGCATCAGCCTCAGAAGTAGAGTCGTCCCTATACAACTGGGGAACGACCAATCTACTAGCGCCGGACACGCGGAAGAACCACCACCTACGCTACCGGAAGCTCCTAAAACCAGCAGGGGACCGGCACCCCACGAGCTGACCTTGGTTGAGATATTCGGGAAATAACCCGAATGATCAACAATGCCGAGAGGACCCAGGCGTCCCTCGACAGGAGCAGCCAGGCGCAGGAGGCTTGCTTGGACGTAATGATGGTCGTCGTAATGGCCTCGAATGAGAAAGTGGCCCAGATAGGGCAGGCGCTGACCCAAACCGAGCCATACAGCAGGGGGTTTGCCTCCTCAATACCCCAGCGATTGATGACACACCCGGTCATGATGGCACCGGCGACGCCGACAGTCCAACTACAGGGCGATGCGCCGCTGGCAGCTAGTTGTCAAGCGGCGCAGCCACTGGGGGCAGGTTAGCTGCAGTAGGTCCCATTTCATACGCCGTTGGGTTGCCAGGCGGTACAGCCGCTGGGGGCAGGCCAGCCGCAGTAGATCCCGTATCAGACAGGGGCGGGATCGATACGGCAAGACATTGGCCAACGGTCGGACACCTACTTGGGGGTTGTTTTGCCCCCTCCACTGCCGTTCGCTCAGCTGAGGGGTGAAGGCAGGGACGGCGGATAGGTTCCTCTCCAGGGACCGGTTCAGCATCAGGCGGGCCATGGTGGGTCGCCGCTCCTGCAAATGACTACCCCACTACTACAAGCAAAACCTGCCGAGGTTCAAGCACCGCAGGCCGGCCAGCATGGGCCGCTACCACCTCCAGTGCCACCGGCGGCTCCGGTGCCCTACGCCGGTTTCGCTGGGAGAGCTGGGGGCAGGGATAATAGGCAGGCCCATCTACAGGGACCGGTCTAGAATTAGGCCAGCCAGTATGGGCCACCCCATCCTCCAGCGCTACCGGCGATCCTAGCCCTTCTAATGGGACTCGCCAACATACACGCCCAAGTGGAAGAGATAATTCGCAATACCTTCGACACAGAGGCCAGGCCGACGACCCGGCCCGTGTTTTGGTCCCCGTATCCTGCTAACCTGGATACGGACCATCCATACCTAGCCAACTGGAAATGGCGAAGTTCAATAAGTTCTCAGGAGAGGAGAATGAGAATACCATTGAGCACATAGCTCGATTTACGGCTCAATGCCGAGAGGCGGCCACCAGCCCTTTCTTAAAAATGAGGCTGTTCAGTATGTCGTTAACCAAGACGGCTTTCACATAGTATACTAGCTTGCCCTACAACTCTGTCCGAAATTGGGACGAGCTTGAGGCAAAGTTCCATGAGCAATTCTATCGGGTTGTCACTCCCCGAGTTTCAAAAAGCGGTCCAAATTTTTTATTTTTTTTTTATCAGAGTTCAAACCATGAAACCCAGGACGTGAACATACCGCCACATGTATAGGAAATCCTCTGTCCTCACAGACAGAGTCTTTCCTTATACATTCTCGGCTAGGCAAGTACAACAGTGATACAATCAGAGAGCAATCATTGCTTAACCAACATAAACATAACTTCTACAACAAAATACATCCACAACTACTCTCATCATAATCCAAACTACACAAAACCATAACAACTCCAAAAATCCACATCTCAACTGAAGATCGAAATTATCATAAATCTGTAATATAAAGCACTGGGCCGCTGTGGCCAATAGTAGGGGACAACTCTATCGCGACAGTTCACTAGATCGTCCCGACAACCTAGCACCTGACTGACCTGGAAAAATGGTCACCCAAGGGTGTGAGATACGACATAAATGTATCCTAGTGGGCATGACGGACCAAGAAATAGCAAGTTGTACCTACCGGATACTGTAATAAGTGGATAACAAAACATGCTATAATCTGAAAGCTAGATAATGATCATGTTGAAATGGAAGCAGATACTTACGAAGGAAGCTGTAAATGCTATAACTAACCATCAGATAATCAGGACAGTGTCGATGTATCATGTTATAGAACAAGCAGATATGATAATGCATAAATGTCAAAACTGTCACGCCCCGGGGTCGAAACTGCGACCCGGGTTCGCCAACAGATCCGCCGCCTATACACAACCTCGCATAGGCGAAGCGTCCAACCTGCAAGAAAAGGGACTACAGCTAAACAAATATCAGAGCTATAAAATAAAATGCTGTAAAACTAAAATACAACCACTGTACAACTGGAAATAATAAGACAATATACATCTTCCATAACTGATAATCATACAACATCCTCAAATATGATAACCCAAAACTAAAAAGGGAGGTAAACCTAAAATAAAATATCAGTGTACAGGCTCTTAGTACAAGTCATAATCTCACTACAATAATCTCTCAAAAGCAGAAATAAAACTAATCTACTGACTGTACTACAAAACTCCAATGTGGGGATACAGCTACTCTCCAAAAACAGGTAGGGATCTAGCTCGCGACTCCCTCGCCTCGAAGAGCAACAGCAGAATCAGCATCTCCCACAGATGACTCTGCAAAACAAAGGAGAGGAAAGAAAAAGGAGGGGGAGAACCCCCCAACCGGTAGTTCTCAGTGGGTACCGCCACCAAGCCCGACGGTCTGCCCACTAAGTCTACTAGAGGCATAAGATAACAATGTAGTAAAAACCGAACAAGAAAAGCTGGAGATACACTACAGCTACCATGCCTCTATCTAAATGCTTAATGGGTGGTACAGATGAAAATATATGCAACTACTCGAACCCAAAGTGCTCAATGACCCGATCGAACTGACTGCCTCATAGGGTCCAGTCAAACCTGCGCCTACCTACTGCCGTTACATCCAAGGAGGACCGGACTTACGTAGGGCGTCCGTGACTGCCAAAACTGGCCCAGCCAGAGGGAATGCGTCGACAAGTCGCGATACAAAAGTAAAAGATCCACTCCGGACGTGGCACTCGAGGGGCGCGACCCCACCAAGGAAAAAGGTATCCGCGCATCTCTGTCGATCTCAAAGTGGCTCCTGCAGGCTATAATCAAAATCCACGCTCACTCTCAGAACGGAAGGACTCAAGATCCTCAAACATCTCGCACGACGGTCGGAGTACTCTCGACGACTCAGCTAGCCAGCTCTCACGAATCTCGAGACACTAACGAACTCAACCAACTCGCGGCACAAAACACACTAGCTGGAGATACTCCACAGCCGGGACCACCGTCGACCCAAACGGCTCCCAAAACGAAACACCCAACTCGCCACGCTAAACACACAGGCCGGAGGTACTCCACAGCCGGGATCGATCCACAACTCAGGGCTAACAAGACTGGTCGAACGACACTCAACGACCCGGGACCACCGTCAACCCAAACGATTCCCAACAACACTAGCACAGGTCTAAACTCAGCTACCAGACTCCACTCGGCCCCCAAGCACGAGTGCAACAATGTCCCACAATAACCTGACTACTCGGCCCATTACCCGAGCGAGGAAAATCTATGTCCAGGAAAAGATGCGAAGTGTGGGATATCTAAAGCATAAAAGAACCTAGCCCAAGTGAAGGTTCTCTACTAGTGTAGTTAAACATGCATCATATGACGGGGTGCTAGGTTAAGTTCCAGTAATGGCATTTAAATAAACTGAACATAAATAGGGAACACTAACATATATGATCACCAAAACTCAAATAAGCCTCATCTCCCTAAACATGCTCTCAACTAGCATATGTAAAAACAAACATTAAATATAATATCCTGAAGGTATCTAACGTGTACCATAATTCATGTAAGCCTTAATCCATATGAACTATATCATTCTTATGCTCACAATTTAAAGCTATAGGTTGTACAATAAATTATGCATACTCTCAATCCCATAGAGGAACACTACACCTATGTAAACTCTCAGGTACTAAAACATGGATAACAATATCATGCAAGTTCTCATTAATATAACATGAATATCTTATCTTGCAAGTTTTCCTTAGGCATATCATGAATATCATATCTCGCAATTCCTCAAACAAAATATCCTTACCAAGCTTACATCTCAACCATATATCGGTACACTAACCTGCATGCATTCTAACACATAGAATTAGAGAACCGTCCACCGGTTTTGGAGATGAAGTGACCCACCTGAATCACTTTCCGCAGGCAAAGCTGAAGTCGGTGAAGTGGGCAGTCACTCATAATCCAAAATCTGCCGAAACTGCACCCTCGGTACTCGGTCGCACAAGCCTTTGCTCAAACCAACAACATAGCCTACAATTAGACAACACCACAACACACTCTTGCTGTTTTTCCAAAACAGCACAAAGAAAGGCCCTTTTTCACCTACCTTCTGTCCTCAGAAAAATCCGGGAAAATTATGGCTGCGATCCTCGCGATGTGTATATACAAATCGAGTATTTACACTCCTTGTTCCGACACCTGTAGGCCAAGATATAAATGAAACACTGCGGCAAGTCAAACTATCCACTATCAAAATTCTGCAGAAAACCAGTCCGAAAGAAGATTAAATATCACCTTCGAAGAATCCTCCAAAAATTCCGACAAAAATACAGGTGCTTTCCTCTTGAAGCCTAGATATCATTCGAGTCCTTAAACGTCTCATTCCGATGCTCGTAGACTGAGAAAATCCAACAATACTCTACCGCTGTCCCAAAACTCACAACAGTATAAGGGGTCAAAGTTTGCCTCGGGAACCGTGCCAAAAAATACAAAATGATACAAAATGATCAATACGGAAATCGAAGGCGTACCTCTCGTGAACGCAGTGCCGCAAAAACAGGCAAGAAATTCCATCGGGGTGATCTAAAGGGCCTCGTGGACTGAAATGCGACGGTAGAAGTCAAAATCGAAGAAGCGTCGAAGTGCGCCTCGACGCAGAAAACTCCGATGCCGCAGCCTCCAAAAATCTGTAAATCCCTCACAAGATAGAGCACAAGAAGAGGAACAATAATGCTTAAGGGCTCTGTCGTAGGGGAGCTCGGGTAAGGGTCCGAAAATACAGCCAAAGGGGGGTTTATATAGCTTCAACTGAACAATTCAAATAATTCCAACCATGTCCCTACTTTCGGGCGCCCGAAACTATTTCGGGCGCAAACAGTGCCGCACAGTAGCCCGATCGCCAGCCGTCCATCCAGCGCCCGGATTCACCACGTTGCGTCAAGTGGCCCCAGCACAGCAAACAGGGAAATGGGCCAACCCGCTCGCGACGCCTGGCCGCGCCCCCGCGCCGCTCCCGCCCGCGTCAACGCCTCGGTCGGCGCGCCCACGTGCGCGCACGTCGCGCTGCTGGCGCCCACGTTGCGCACGTAGCCCGAGGCACCTGCAGCACCCGCTCCAAGGACCGCGCCCAGTACACCAACCAATCCAAAGCTGCCACGTGTCGCGCCGCGCCAATGGAAAGACGCCACGTGGCACACCAACCACGCTGCTCCGCGCACCGCGCCTGCTCCGCTCCTAGCGTGGACCGAGCGCACGTGAACCGGCCAACCAGCGGTCGCCACGTGGCCCCGCCCTGGTCCACGTCTCCCCGCGCTCTTCCGTAGACCGCGCCTTGCGAGCCGGCCAGCCGGGAGTCGCCACGTGTCCTCCCTCCGGTGCACGCCAAGCCCGTGGATCGAGCGGCCCGCGCCTCTGCCCGCCGCCGCGCTCCGCCGATGCCCGCCGTCGCCGGCGCTGCCCCGGCCGCCGGAATAGTACTCTAATGCCTCGAAATTCGTGCTGGGGCATCCGGGCTCCGAAAAAAGCAAGTAAATAGTCCATTTCCATCGTTTTCGCGCGTTGAATCCAAATCCGATGTCCGTTTTGCCCAATTCCACTTCTAAAATTTGTCGAAGGCCTCCAAGAAAGTGTTCTTAACCCAAATTTCTCGCCGAGTCCATTTCTTGAGTCCGATACACGCACAAACACCTCCATCACAAGCAAAGAGCCTCAAGAAGTTGCTGATCACACTGCAAGTGCTCTGCGGAGATCCGGGTCATCACATCCTTCCCCACTAAAAGAAAGTTTCGTCCTCGAAACTAACACAACTCAAAAAGGGAGTCCCAAATACAAAGGGCAGGTACTCATCATCACCATCTCCAACTCCCAAGTCACCTCTCACTCCCCGTGATCACTCCAGAATAACTACAACAACTAGTACGGCATGGCCCAATTGCGCAATCCTCTCATCTCACTAGCCAGAATTCGCAATGAGCGTCCCTCAAACTCCACACACTCACAGATCTCAAATGGGGCGAGTCAATCACGGGCGAGGGATCCAAAAGTATAACATTCCTGAGCTGAGACGTGGAAAAAACTCAGGGACTCCAACAAGAAGCTGGGGGGAAAAGGAAAGAATAAACAGTGCTACACACATCAACACCACACCCTGGTGCCAACTCAACTAGTGCAACCCGAAACACACCCACGCGATCAACTCAGAAGGAAAGGAGCCCTAACAAGCTAGGGTCCTCATTCAAACACTCTCGGATCCTGACCATCCGAGTGTACTGCCCAACCGCAGGCCAAAATCAAAGAGGGACCCCCAGGAACACAACCTCAAGCCTTGTTCACCTCAACGGTTTCACACAGCGCCAGTTGTGGAATCATCAAACTCAACCCAAAGTAGCTCTCCTGCTCCAAGTATCCGCCACCACAGTGGCCCTGTCGGGGTGATACTGGATGCTCGTCAATAATCCAACAACAACTCCACAACTACTATGGGAGGCATCACTATAACTCGCAAATCCATCTCCTATCACTGGCGATGCTAAAATCGGCGCTGGTATCAGTCTAATCATCCATTCGTCAAGCTCTGCTGGCATTGCCCAATCCAAGAAGCTCCTCGTCTCAACAATAAATGTCAATCTCGGCCAATCCTCAAATAGCTTCCATTTTGGCCGGATTTCCCCCGCCGCTCCTACGGCTAGAATAATGTGGCCCAAGACGGTATGTTCCCGAAGCTAAAAGTTGCACCTCAACAATTCGGCATACAACTTCTCCCACACAGGCGTTGTAGCACTATCCACAAGTACTCTACGTGCTCTAAGTCACTCTGGGAGTAAATCCAAATACCCCAGGAGAATACCGCTACCAATCCGTCCAAGTACAGCTGGAACACACCATTCCTCAAATCATAAAGGCGGCAGGGCATTAGTCAATCCACTTGGCCTCACTGTGAGCTCATAATGCCCCTACCGTGTCTTGAACTCCGTCTTGGCAAAGTACTCAGCTGTATGATCCCAAATAGATACATGCCTCATAAACAACAACCGCCGGAGTATAACTCCAAACAAAAGGTCCTAAACCAAGCCCGGACCTGCCCACACTCAAACCACAGTAGAACCCTCACAGTCATGTATCAACGACGTGGCATCACCACCGTGTATCAACGGCGTGGCACTGGGTCAAGCATGTCACGCCCCGGGGTCGAAACTGCGACCCGGGCTCGCTAACAGATCCACCGCCCATACGGTGAACCCCGTATAGACGAAGCGTCAAACCTGCAAAAGAAAGATGCTATACTAAACAGATATCAGAGCTGGAAGTAAACTGCTATAAATAAAATAAATACAACTCCAAGTCCTCACCACAAGTACAAAAGTCGCTCAACTCTGAAATAAAAGTATAACTCTATACCTCACTACAAGGTCTCTCAAACAAGTAACTCTCAAAATATAAAAAGGGTACCTCTACTCAAGGGACGACGACTGGTAGGGATCTAGCTCACGACTCCCTTACCTCACTCTGAAGAAGCAACCGCTGGAGCAGCAGGAACAGGAGTAGAAGTCCCTGGGGAAAAGACACCACGACGGGTGTGAGAACTACCTCCCACAGTAGTTCTCAGTGGGTGCCGCCAACAAGCTCGACGGTCTGCCCACTAAGTCCACTAGAGGCATAAAGTAACAAATGCGGTGCTGAAAGGAAAGAGCTGAAAAAGAATAACTCTACAGCTACTATGCCTCTATCTAGATGCTCAAAAAGTGGAGCAGATGGAAAACATGATGCATCTACTCAAACACAGTATCCTAAATCAACCAAATCACAGTGACTGCCACATAGGGTCCAGTCAAACCTGCGCCCACCTACTGCCGCACATCCACATGAGGACGGGTTTACCGTAGGGTGTCCGTGACTGCCAAAACTGGCTCAGCCAGAGGGCACCTACTGCCGCACATCCACAAGAGGACGGGTCTACCGTAGGGTGTCCGTGGCTGCCAAAACTGGCTCAGCCAGAGGGCACCTACTGCCGCACATCCACAAAAGGACGGGTCTACCGTAGGGTGTCCGTGGCTGCCAAAACTGGCTCAGCCAGAGGGACTGCGTCGACAAGTCGCGATAGCAAGTAACAGGCCCAACTCCGGAGTGGCACTCGAGGGGCGCGACCCCACCGAGCAAAGTATCCGCGCATCTCTGTCGAGCTCAATATGGCTCATGCAGGCTATAGTCCAAAACCACGATCAACAAGATCGACAATAACTGATATCCCATCTCAACTCACTGGCTAAAAAAATACTCACAGCCGGGACTACCGCCTACCCGATGGCTCCCAGCACAGAACACCAAACTCAGGTAGGACCGACACAATAAGGGTTCGAAAATCCCGATAGGTCGGTTCCTAGAACCCTATCAAACAAGAACAGACTCCAGGCTCCACCTATCGAAGTTCCCGACCCCCTTACAGTTCGGGAACACGACAACCTCTGTACAACAAGCGAAAGACACCATCCAGGGCCCGAAAGTCCCGGAAGACCAACACCTACAACCCTATCAAACAAGAACAGATTCCAGGCTCGGCCCCCGAGGCTTTCGTCCCGACCAAGGAACGGCCCCTAGAACCCAAATCACCCAAACTCTCTCGGGTGAGGAAGTTGTAATAAAAAGATGACAGTTATTACTGAAAATTATTTTAATCTGAGAAACCCAATTTAATACATTTTAGTTCTTTTAAGAAACTCGTTTAAATTAGTTTTATTTTCCAAACCTTGAAGGGCTATTTCCATCACCCAAATCAAACAAGAACAGGCTCTGGCGACCCCTCGAGATTTGGAAGAAAACCTTAGTTTACAGAAATCGTATGTGTCTAAAAACGGCCTGGGTCCTAGGTCCTGCTGACACTGGTAAACAACTGCCACTAACACAGTGGCGACAAATAAAACATCTCGGGACCGCCGTTTACCCAAACGGCTCCCGCCACAGATGAATGATCAACTACATCTACCAGACTCCACTCTGCTCCCAAGCACGAGTGTAAATGCATTCCACACTAAAAGAAACCCGACCACTCGGCCCACTACCCGGGCGAGTATAACACTATGTCCAGGAAGAAAAGAAGTGTGGATGTCTAAAGCAGAATAAACCTAGCCCAAGTTGGAGTTTTCTACAGTCTGGCTGAACATGCTGCATATGACGGGGGTGCTAGGTCAAGTTCCAAGATAACAATAATTTTACAGATAATAGACAGCAAGGAGATGACAAGATCGTCCGATAGTACAAGAAATATTAACACACAATTTCTAGCCTGCTACCCAGTCCAAACACTATCATGCATGATTCTATATAAATAGAATTAGTACGCAGTCCATAGATTTTGAAAGCAAAGCCACCTACCTGAACGTACCAACTATCCGGGGTCGTACAGCTAAGAAAGCCTAGAAACAGCTATAACCCAAAGTCCACCAAGCCAACAACACGGTAGCAGTGCTCAAAACATCCTGGGAACACAACACGTTCCAAAAATTACACTTAACTCCACTAAATTCCACATATTAAAAATCTGCGGTGAACAGTCCTCTTTCTGCGAAAATTTCACCTGTAAAACAGCCTCCAAAAATTTCTTTAAAAACACGACGGCGATCCTCATGAAGTGTAGATTTCGATAGAGTCCTGAAACGTCGAATTCCGATGTCCGGATGTGGAGATAAAACTCTGCGAAGACCTTGCTGTCCAGGAATCTCACCAGCAAAACAGGGGCTCAGTAAAGCCACGAAAACTATGCCAAAACCCCAAATCTAGACGAAACACTCAACACGAAAGTCGAAGATATACCTCTCGTGAATCCAACGCTGCAAAAATCATCCAAAAATACAGTCGGGGTAGCTCTGTATACGTCTCAGACTGAAGTGTGATGGAAACGGGCCTCCAACTAAAAATCGTCGCACTGCGCTCCGATGCCGAAGTCATCGACGCCACGGCTTCCAAAAATTCCGGGCCTCTGCCAAAAGATGAGCAATAAGAAGATCTCCAACTTTGCTAAAGGGTCCAAGGGCAGGAGAGCTCGGGAAAGGGGGCAAAAAGCCCCAGCAAGCCAGCTATTTATAGGCCCAGCCCGAAAATCTGCATTTTTGGACTTTTGGCCCAAAAATTCGGGCGCCCGGGGCACTCGGGCTGCTACAGTAAAGGGCCCGGCCCGTTACTGTGCGCGCCCGAATTCCTCTCGGGCCGCCACGTGGCCCAGACACGCTCCCCGCGCCCGGTGCACGTGCGCCCGCGAACCGCGCGACGCCGCGTGTCCCGACACGCGGACGTGCGCGGCTGCGCCCGGCCAACCACGGGGCGCCACGTGGCGCCCCCACGTCGTCCCCAACCACTCCCCGTACGACCACCTGCTCCAGCCGCTGCGTGGACCGCGCGTGCCAGGACCCGCCAACCACACATCGCCACGTGTCCACCCGGTTCACCGTGCACCCGCGCCGAAAATCCGTGGACCGCGCCTGCTGCGCCGGCCAACAGGAAGGCGCCACGTGGCCCGCGCCTGGTGCACGCCTCCCGCGGTGGACCGACCGGCCTCTCCTCGGCCCGCCCCCGCGCTCCGCCGTCCGCCGCCGCCGCCGGCGCCTCTCCGGCCGCCGGAACAGTAACCCCACGCCTCGAAATTCGTGTTTTCACGTCCGGGCTCCGAAAAATACAAGTAAATAGTCCATTTCGCTCGTTTTCGCGCGCTGAATCCAAATCCGAGGTCCGTTCGGCCAAATTCCACTCCTAAAATTTCTCGAAAATTCCCAAAAAAGTAAACTTGATCCATTTTTCATGCCGGGTCTATTCCTTGGTTCCAATAAGCGCGCAAAAAACTCAATCACCCAATATGGACTTCCAGATAAGCAAACAAGCTCCAATTTCACCAGAAATCCAATCTTAGGCCCGACACGCGCACATACACTCCCCGAAGCCACTAATCCATCAGTAAACCCTTAAGTTGGGATTCGGGTCCTCACAAAGCAGACCCCTCAATCCATCAGATCCTGGGACTGCACCATCAGCGCTATCAGCTCTACAGGTGAAATCCAATGAGGTGCTGCCAAAGTTGGCGCAGTTCCCAGAACCACGTCAACCGCAATCTCAATCTCTCTAACCGGCGGCATCAACATCAGCTCAGGTGGACTCACACCCGGGATCTCACGGGCAAAAGGGATATCCTTGAGTCTCGATGCCGCCGTAGGCACCTCTCACACTGTCGCTGTAACTAGTGTGCTCCAATTGTCTCAACGAGCAAGCCTCTTCTTGTCTGCTTCGTAGAAGGTCATAATCCTCTCTCTCCGCAGTCAAACATCATGTGGTACTATGCCAACCAATCACAGGCACTGGATCAAAACACCAACTACCACAATACCAATAAGTCTGCCGGTATAACTCATGGTCTCAACTGCATTGGACATGATCCACAAGCCTCCTCCACATGCACAATACCGACAGGAATCTGTACCTCTAGTCACGTGGTAACGACTCTGCATCTAGTCCATGCAGGAATGTACAATGCTCTAACTCAGACAGCTGTAATGAAATCACACCTGCGACAATCTGATCCACTGTCGTGGCGCCCTCCAACCAGGCAGCACAGACTCATTCGCTCGATGTAAGTGGTCGTCACTCAGTCTGCCTCGTCATCAAAGTCCAGTCTGCCAGACACTATCTATACCAAACACATAGGGAACACGACCTCTACCTCTGCTCACATTGAGGCGACGAAAGTGGTCCTCCGCAGATAACACATCCACGCTACTCCCACTGCTGATACTAATGCTGATACTGCTATCGGGGTCCACCCGACCTCTGGTGTCTCAAAAATCCACGATCCCTGGGAAGAAAATCGGGAATACCTCTGCCGGCCGCTCTATCCTCCCTCAACTAGTACCAAGCGCCTCTATCCAGAACTCGCCTCTGGCGGCAAATCCCTATCCAAAGAAACCATAGCGCCACGCTTCAATCAACGCCTACTCCAACGAGGCATCCAAAGTTTGAAAAGGAGGGACCGAATGAGCTAAAAGATATCCTGGCGCAATCCACTCCCAGACACACATATCCTATGCGCCTTGTCCCTCTAAACATGGAGCGCGTAGTTCAACAACGGCGTAACTCTTGGACACACGGAGGCTCTCAAGTAGTCTCTCCATCACCACCAACCACGATTCTTCCACCAAGGCTCCAAACTCAAACCTATGAATCGGGGTGGTTCATCTCCCGAAACTGGCTCAACTGATCGATGATGTCCCACGGCTCATCAGCTGTCAATTATCCACTCTGCCTCGGTGCCTCGGCACTACTCGTCGGCACAGAGGGGCTACTCGCTCCATCGGCGCCACTGAAATCGCTGCCACTAAGGATACTGCAACCGGGTGGTCTCAGGAGGAAAGCACTGTCGGGCTACCCGCTGCTCCAACAACTGTGTCACCCAAACCAGCAGCCCACTCCGCCACTGATATAACTAAGACAATCCTGTCATCTGGGTCCGGAGCTCTCTAACCTCGATCTGGGTATCCGGCCCAACTCTAACTGCTCAGGCTCAACCGCTGTGACAGGAGGCACACGGGTCAAAACCCAACGTCGGGGAGACACCGCTCACCACGACAAAACAGCACATCCGCACACAACAAACACTCGACCCAATCCAGCAAAAGTCTAGAGCATGTCACCTATTCCACAGCATTATGTTGTCTGCAGCCAACATAATCACTTAGGAGAATAAACATGCCGATCACTCATCCCATCCCTTGGGAGAGGTATAAAACTCAATCAAGACTCTCGCTACAAGTCATGACTCGCACGAAGTCATCCTAGGGTCCAACCAAAAGCCTAGGGTTTCTAAGTCCACCATGACCTACAACCTAGGCTCTGATACCACTCTAATCTGTCACGCCTCGGGGTTGAAACTACGACCCGGGCTCGTCAACAGATCCCCCGCCTATACACAACCTCGCATAGGCGAAGCGTCCAACCTGCAAGAAAAATGACTACAGCTAAACAGATATCAGAGCTATAAAATAAAATACTGTAAAACTAAAATCCAACCACTGTACAACTGGAAATAATAATACAATATACATCTCCCATAAGTGATAATCATACAACATCCTCAAATATGATAACCAGAACTAAAAAGGGAGGTAAACCAGAAATAAAACATTAGTGTACAGCGTCTCTCAGTACAAGTCATAATCTCACTACAATAATTTCTCAAAAGCAGAAATAAAACTAATCTACTAACTGTACTACAAATCTCCAATGTGGGGGTACAGCTACTCTCCAAAAACAGGTAGGGATCTAGCTCGCGACTCCCTCGCCTCGAACAGCAACAGCAGAATCAGCATCTCCCACAGATGACTGTGTAAAACAAAGGAGAGGAAAGAAAAAGGAGGGGGAGAACTCCCCAACGGGTAGTTCTCAGTGGGTACCGCCACCAAGCCCGACGGTCTGCTACTAAGTCTATTAGAGGCATAAGATAACAATGCAGTAAAAACGGAACAAGAAAAGCTGTAGATACACTACAGCTACCATGTCTCTATCTAAATGCTCAATGAGTGGTACAGATGAAAATATATGCAACTACTTGCACCCAAAGTACTCAATCGACCCAATCGAACTGACTGCCTCATAGGGTCCAGTCAAACCTGCGCCTACCAACTACCGTTACATCCAAGGAGGACCGGACTTACGTAGGGCGTCCGTGACTGCCAAAACTGGCCCAGCCAGAGGGACTGCGTCGACAAGTCGCGATACAAAAGTAATAGATTCACTCCGGACGCGGCACTCGAGGGGCGCGACCCTACCGAGGAAAAAGGTATCCGCGCATCTCTGTCGATCTCAAAGTGGCTCCTGCAAGCTATAATCAAAATCCACGCTCACTCTCAGAACGGAAGGACTCAAGATCCTCAAACATCTCACACGACGGTCGGAGTACTCTCGACGACTCAGCTAACCAGCTCTCACGAATCTCGAGACACTAATGAACTCAACCAACTCGCGGCACAAAACACACTGGTTGGAGATACTCCACAGCCGGGACCACCGTCGACCCAAACGGCTCCCAAAACGAAACACCCAACTTGCCACGCTAAACACATAGGGTGGAGGTACTCCACAGCCGGGATCGACCCACAACTCAGGGCTAAACAAGACTGGTCGGACGACTCTCAACGACCCGCGACCACCGTCAACCCAAACGGTTCCCAACAACACTAGCATAGGTCTAAACTCAGTTACCAGACTCCACTCAGCCCCCAGGCACGAGTGCAACAATGTCCCACAATAACCTGACTACTCGGCCCACTCCCCGGGCGAGGAAAATCTATGTCCAGGAAAAGATGCAAAGTGTGGGATATCTAAAGCTTAAAAGAACGTAGCCCAAGTGAAAGTTCTCTAGTAGTCTGGTTAAACATGCATCATATGACGGGGTGCTACGTCAAGTTCCAGTAATGGCATTTAAATAAACTGAACATAAATAGGGAACACTAACAGATATGATCACCAAAAATCAAATAAGTCTCATCTCCCTAAACATGCTCTCAACTAGCATATATGAAAACAAACATTAAATATAATATCTCGAAGGTATCTAACGTGTACCATAATTCATGTAAGCCTTAATCCATATGAACTATATCATTCTTATGCTCAAAATTTAAAGCTATAGGTTGTACAATAAATTATGCATACTCTTAATCCCATAGGGGAACACTACACCTATGTAAACTCTCAGGTACTAAAACATGGATAACAATATCATGCAAGTTCTCATTAATATAACATGAATATCTTATCTTGCAAGTTTCCCTTAGGCATATCATGAATATCATATCTCTCAATTCCTCAAACAAAATATCCTTACCAAGCTTACATCTCAACCATATATCGGGACAGTAACCTGCATGCATTCTAACACATAGAATTATAGAACCGTCCACCGGTTTTGGAGACGAAGCAACCTACCTGAATCGCTATACGCAGGCAAAGCTGTCACGCCCCGGAGGTTCTAAAAAAGCGGAAAACGTATACATTTTTTTTTCTTCTTCTTTTCTTTACAAGAACCTCGCCTCCGGTCCGCGCCAGACCCGCCACATGTACAAATTCACTCCCCAAACGGGCGGAGCCTCCTTTGTATATGTACGGCGTTATGAGCATGATAATTACTTTAACCATGCAATCATTGAACGATAATAAAGAGATTACACCGAACCACACTGTCACATTCATCATATTCAGACTATAGCATAAACCCATAGGTTTGAAAGTCGGTGTCCACTCGACACCCGGTTTTCCAAAACATTTTCGCAAACTCTTTTAAGCGGCCTCCATACTTGAAAGGATAAATCCACGGGTTTTGAAATCAGTGCCCACACGACACTTGGTTTGCAAATGCTTTTGAAACCATGTTTGTATTTGAAAACGAGCCGCATTCATACATCTCAGCATTCACAGATATAAGAAGATAATCCTACACTAAGTCCTCAATCCAACATCCACAAGAACCCACCCAAGTAAATCACAGTTAAACTAACCAAACATTAAAAGAAATAACCATAAGTTGTAAAGTTTACTAGCCACCATGGCTAGGGTCCTCTAACCGATGCCTCACCGTCGTCCCGGTTCCCACCCCTGCTCGTACCTGTCACAGTGTGGGTAGTCAGTGACTGATAAAGTAGATTTAAATAGTAAATGCAATAACGGAAAAGACAAACCGATACACCGGAACATTTACTTCCCCCTCCTGTATCGCTAAATCCCTGTCACAAATCATACTGGGCCCCTACCCCAGAATTAAAAACAAGTTGGGCCCCAACCCCAGATAGCTATTGGGCCCCGACACCAAATAGTGTGCTCATTTTCTTGGTGCCACCAATCCCCTCCACTGCCCAAGTAGCAGTCGCCTCTCTTCGAGGGATCCCCATCATCACACGTCGTGGGGTACACGGGTAATCCTTACCATCTTTTCAGAAAAATACACCCTGTGCGGTGGCCAAACCGCCGGTGTGCGTGTAAGCAATATGAGCATATAAAAATGTTGCGACCTCAGCCGTCTCTGCTAGAATAATAAAACAATACTACGACCTCAGCCGCCTTGGTTAGAATAATAAAACAATACTGCGACCTCAGCCGCCTCGGCTAGAATAGTAAACGGAATTTACATGCAATGGGGTTAGACAGTTTACCAAAACATCTACTTTATCCTGCAACATACAGATGAACGACATTACACCAAAAAATACCAAAAAGGTACCCACCTCAAATGTGACACCCCCGGAATTTGGATTAGTCCTATATATAAATGATATGATAGGACTAAATCTCTTAATCCGGCTATAGCATTTTGGATGGTAGCAAGATCCAAGAGGTTATGAGAGTTAAGCGTGCTAGAGCTAGAGTAGTTCTAGGATGGGTGACCTCCTGGGAAGTGGGGCGTCACAGTTGGTATCAGAGCCATTCACCAGCCAGAAATGTGAGATGAGTCTCGGCTGAGCCAGGGTTATATAGCGGGTAGAGCGAGGCTCCCCGGCTAATGACCGTTGTGAGTGGAGTGCAGCTCCTCACAAGGTCGGCTAAGGCTAGCGAGATGAGTCTCACATCGCCTGGTGCTTGTGAGTGTGCTTGAGCCTGACGTGGACGTCAGGGCTTAAAGGGGGGAAGAATGTGACACCCTCGAAATTTGGATTAGTCCTATATATAAATGATATGATAGGACTAAATCTCTTAATCCGGCTATAACATTTTGGATGGTAGCAAGATCCAAGAGGTTATGAGAGTTAAGCGTGCTAGAGCTAGAGTAGTTCTAGGATGGGTGACCTCCTGGGAAGTGGGGCGTCACATCAAATGTGCTGACCGGAACACCAGAGACCGAACCACGCTCACAATCGGAACTCGGACCTAAAAATAGTCCCCAAAAGAACCGCGGTCAGATCAGAAACATAACGGTAGATAAACTGAGTCCAAAAACCCAAAACACTACTAACAACTCGACACGGCGGTGGCGACAGCGCGCGACGAGCGACGCGGCCACCCCCGCGTCGTTGCATGCCATGCAGCCGCGCGGGCACCGGCCCCGCGCGGTGCGTGCCGCGACCGCGTGGGAACCAGCCCCGCGCGGCACAAACTGCGGCCGCGCGGGCCCTAGCCCCGCGTGGCGCATGCTGCGGCCGCGCGGGCGCCAGCCCCGAGCGGCACGGGCCCCGGCCGCGCGGACACAAGCCCCGCGCGGCGCATGCCGCGGCCGCGCGAGCGCCAGCCTCGTGCGGCGCGTGCCACGGCCGCGCGGGCGCCATCCCCGCGCGGTGCGGCTGCCTGCCGCAGCTGCGCGGGCACCAACCCCGTGCGGCGCGTGCCGCGGCCGCGCGGGCAACGGCCCCGCGCGGCGCGTGACGCGGGCACCAGCCCCGCACGGCGCGTGACGCGGCCGCCAGCCCCGCGTGGCGCGTCTGCATGCCGCGGCCGCGCGGGCGCCCGCCCCGCGCGGCGCGTGCCGCGGCCGCGTGGGCGCCAACCCCGCGCGGCACATTCCTTGGCCGCGCGGGCACCGGCCCCGCGCGGCGGGTGGCGCGGCCGCGCTGGCGCCAGCCCCGCGCGCCGCGGCTGTATGCCGTGGCCGCGCGGGCGCCAACCCCGCGCGGTGCATGCCGCAGCCGTGTGGGCGCCAACCGCGCGCGTCGTGGCCATGATGCGACGGCATTGGTGCCCTAGGGCTTCGCGGCGGCGGTGCCCTAGGGCTTCGCGACGGCGGTGGCCTTGGGCTTTGCGGCGGCGGCGACGGGTAGGGTAACAAAAACGGCAACCCAAAAACGACAACGAAAATCCGAAACGAAAACCGAAAAGAAACATCGCTTACCGCGATTCGTCGGAGAAGGAGATCCGTTCACGCTCCCGGCTTCGACACGTTCGTCGGGGATGATCGGGTCCCTCCGCTTTCTCCTTCTTTCTTCTCTTTTTCTTCCGGTTAGGGTTTCGCCTTTTTCCTCTTTCTTTCTTTTCTCTTCCGCTAGGGTTTCTTTTTCGGGAGAGGTAAAATCCGTTTGTTGGTACGTACCGTCAAAATCCACATCGGGTATTTCAATCTCTAATTAATTATTTAATTAATCCTTGGAGATTATTCCTTAGAAATAATTCCTTAAAGATAGTTCCCTAAAAATAATTCCTTACCTCCTCGAAAAGCGTGCACAATCACTTGCACGGATTTCGATGCACCTCCCGGCTACCGCGATCCTTACACCCCTTTTCTGGGGGTTCCGTAAGTCGAAATCCGGATCCGGTCGCACCGCCGTTCACCGTTTTTCGAGCTCTATCACAGAAAAATACCCGCACCTCAAGATTATCAACTTGAATAAACCCGTTAATTCAATTTCTCCTAACTTAAACTTTATTAGCAGGAGGGTAAAATGTTAGATGAAAACTGTGATATTACACGACACACCCCTTAAAAGAAGTTTTGTCCCTGAAACTTAACCTCAACCCACGCTAAATAACTCAGGGAAACACTCCCTCATTTTCGTCTCCAGTTCACAGGTCGCCTCGCGCTCCTTATGGTTACTCCATTGCACATTTACGTAGGGGATCGTCCGGTTGCGAAGTTTCTTTTCCTCTCGTGCCAAAATCCTTGTCGGCGTTTCCTCGAAGCTCAAGTCCTCATGCAATTCGACGGCCGAGGCATCGAGGACGTGCGACGGGTCGGGAAGGTACTTTCGGAGTATCGAGACGTGGAATACGTTGTGTACCCGTTCGAGGTTTGGCGGTAAGGCCAACCGGTAAGCCACCGGGCCCACGCGCTCCAAGATTTCGAACGGTCCCACGTACCGTGGGCTCAGCTTCCCTCGTATGCCGAACCGTCTTGTCCCCTTAGACGGTGATACACGAAGCAACACGTGTTCCCCCACCATAAATTCTAATTCCCGTCGCCTCTGATCCGCGTAGCTCTTCTTCCGGCTCTGGGCGGTCAACAGCCGCTACCTGATAAGGCGCACCTTTGCCTCCGTTTCCTCTACAAGGTCTGGCCCCAAATGCTTCCGCTCCCCCAAGTCGTCCCAGCGAATAGGCGATCGACATCGGCGCCCGTACAAGGCTTCCTACGGCGCCATCCGAATACTAGCTTGGTAGCTATTATTATAGGCGAATTCCACGAGGGGTAGGTAACGGGACCATCCCTCACCCAGATCTAGCACACAAGCCCAAAGCATACCTTCGAGAATCTGGATCACCCGTTCCGATTGCCCATCCGTCTGCGGGTGAAAGGCCGTGCTGAACTGCAGTTTGGTCCCTAGTGCCTGCTGCAGGCTCCGCCAGAAGTTTGACACAAAGCGTGTGTCCCTGTAAGAAGTTATTGATGATGGTACTTCGTGCAGTCTTACCACCTCGTCGATATAGGTTTGCGCTAGCCGATCTCGGGTCCACGTCGTGTGGATAGGCAGAAAGTGGGCCGATTTTGTCAGACGGTCCACTATGACCCATATCGCGTCATGTCCATGTTGCGATCGCGGAAAACCGGTTATGAAGTCCATGGTAATCCATTCCCATTTCCACTTTGGTATGGGCAATGGTTGTAGCTTTCCCGCCGGTCGCTGATGTTCCGCTTCCACCTGTTGGCACACCAAACAATGCGCCACGAATAGCATCACATCACTCTTCAATTGGGGCCACCAGAAGGTCTGCCTCAGGTCTTTGTACATCTTTGTACCTCCGGGATGCGCAGTGTAGGGGGCATTATGCGCTTCCGTTAGAATTTCATTCCTCACTTCTGGCACGTTAGGCACGCAAATTCGTCCCCGGAACCTTATCACATTAACTGTGCCAATCGTAAAATCCCCACTTTGCTCCGAGGATATTCTGTCCCGCACCAGTTGTAGTTGCGTGTCCGTTGTTTGGCCTTCCAAGATCCTCTCGATCAGCGTAGGCTTTATCACCAAGGATAGAAGTTTCGCAACCGCACCCGCTGGTACTACCTCCAGCCCCAATTGCGAGAACTCTGCAATTAGATGATCCTGTTGGGTAAGGGCGCTCAGTGTCGTTTCCCCCGTCTGTCCTTTCCGGCTCAAGGCATCGGCCACCACATTTGCTTTCCTCGGGTGGTAGTGGATGGACAAAACGTAGTCTTTTAGTAGTTCCAGCCATCGCCTTTGCCGTAAGTTCAGTTCCTTCTGTGTAAACAGGTATTTGAGGCTCTGGTGATCAGAAAACACGTTACAGTGCGCCTCGTAGAGATAATGTCTCCAGAGCTTCAAGGCAAACACGACCGCCGCGAGCTCCAAGTCGTGTGTAGGGTAGTTCTGCTCGTAGTCCTTGAGCTGTCTTGATGCGTATGCTATGACCTTCCCTTGTTGCATCAATACGCTTCCAAGACCACTTCGAGATGCATCACAGTAGATCTCGTAGTCCTCACCGGGCTTCGGCAATGTGAGTACCGGCGCTCGTGTGAGTCTATCTTTAAGTTCCTCGAAGCTCTTCTGGCACTGGGCCGTCCAGACGAACTTCTCCCCTTTCCGGGTTAGTCGAGTCAGGGGAGTGGCTATCTTTGAGAAGCCTTCCACGAAGCGTCTGTAGTACCCCGCCAGTCCTAGAAAGCTTCGGATTTCTATCACCGTTGTTGGCCGAGCCTAGTCGGTCACGAATTCTATCTTCCTAGGGTCCACCGCAATTCCCGAGGCTGAGACTATGTGTCCCAGAAAGTCGACCTCGCGGAGCCAAAACTCACACTTTTTGAGTTTGGCATACAATTTTTGATCCCGTAAGGTCTGGAGGATCACTCGCAGGTGCTCCTCGTGCTCTTTGTCTGTGCGAGCGTAGATTGGGATGTCATTTATAGAGACTACTACAAACTGGTTTAAGAAAGGTTCCAAGATCCTGTTCATCATTTTTATGAACACCACTGGAGCGACTATGAGTCCAAACGGTATAACCGTAAACTCGTAATGACCATACCGAGTTCGAAAGACTGTTTTCGGTATGTCATCACACCGGACTCTAAACTGGCGATAGCCGGACTGCAGATCAATCTTTGAGGACGCCGTCGCTCCTGGTAGTTGGTCGAATAGGTCATCAATCCGAGGTGAGGGGTATTTGTTCTTTACTATGACCTTATCTATTCCTCGATTGTCGATGCACAATCGCAGACTCCCGTCCTTCTTCCGTACGAATAGAACGGGTGTGCCCCAAGACGGCACGCTCGGTTTCTCACAATCGACTAGCACCTGATACTCAGTAAGCCAATCCCTTGCGAGTATCCCCTCGAATTCTCTTAGCGGTGACACCACTAAGTCCCGAATGTCGGATCGTTGGCGCCAACCATTAATCCCAAAAGCTCGAGCTTTTAGAGATACGTAACCAATTCACTTAAAGCGTACAGACACAGCGCCACGGATCTCGACCGGACTTAACCCACCTGGACGTTGGGTCTATTGTTGGGTCTCTTGCCGTTAGGTCTATTGTGGACCACAGCCCCACTCAACTTATCGGGCTCACCCAACTCAACTTATTAGTCTCCTGGGCCAATTGTCTCGAGGCAGGAAGTTGGACCTATTTAACCCCTAAATAAGTAGCCAACACCAAAGACAACTGAGTCTTCCTGAACTTATTGGGCAGGAAGGTACAAAGTATTTTCTTCTAAGGGTCCTCCTGCTACTACTTCCCTCGGGTAGTGCGTCCTTTGTCGTGTCCTCTCATCCGTGTCGTGACTCCGAAAAATTGTTCCCGAATTCAGGGCAGTTTAAGCGAAATTGTCCCAGTTTGTCACATCAGAAGCAATGGTCGTGCTTTCGGAAACGAATTATCCCCCGGGGTGCTTCTCTGTAGATGATGTATTGCCGGTCCCCGCTAGAAAATCCCCCTCCTGAGAAGGACTGGAGTCGTTTCTTATCCTTGTTGTAATCCGAGTCCTCTCGTCGGGCGCGCGTCACCGCGAATCCGCGCTCCACTATGGTGGCCCTATTCACCACGTTCTGAAAGGTGTGAAGGTCCGCTGCTTGCACAACTTCGAAAATATTGCTCCCTAATCCGTCAACGAAGAGGCGAGCTTTATGAGCTTCATCCCTTATGACGAAGGGAACACAATTAGCCAGCCTTACGAATTCCCGTTGATACTCCATGACGGATCGGTTCCCTTGTCGGATATGCTTCAGGTCGTCCTCCATTTGTTGCTTAACGCTGTTAGAGAAGAATGCCCCGAACAATTCTTCTCTGAACTCGGTCCATGTCGGTAGGGCGTTACCCTTCGTGGGGTCCGGGCGCACCGTTTTCTACCACATCCGGGCATTTCCCCCAAGACAATGAGCAGCAAGGGGAACTCGTTCATGTTCCTCCATCATTAGGTCCTCAAACAACTTTTCCATAGTATCCACCCATTTCTCCACGACCCAGGGATCGGTCGTCTCACCCTCAAATACGGGAGGGTCGTGTTTCTTGAATTCTGCCAAATTCGCCCTCACCCTGTCCCGTTCAGTCCGATGGGTGGAGGCTTCGCCCGTGACGGGTCCCGAGGCCGTTGGGCTGGGCGTGACATAAGGTATCGTCGGTTGATCCGTTGACACACCGGTGGTCGCGGTCTTGGGAGGAGCGGCCCCCGTCTCACCGTGCGTTCCTGATGGTCCCGCCGTAGGTGCGGTTGGTTCGGGAGGCGGAACCCGGGCGGCGGAACCCGGACGCTCTCCACAGGCACGACCTGCTGTTGTTGTGTCAGTTGACACACGTGTTCCGTGAGGGTCGATAGCTGTCCAGCCATCTCACGTAGCTGTTGGCGGAGCAGCTCATTGTCCGCGGTTGCTGGAGCCGCGTTGTCCGCTCCGGCGTTATAAGTCGATGATCTCGTACGAGCCATTCTCCACTGAGAGCAAAGAAAACAACATTAATCCTAGTTCAATTGGTCTAACACCTTGACCTACGAACTCTGGGACTCTATCCCTTTTTTCCCGCGCTCACGCTCGTACATTACACACCTACACCTTGGTTATCAATTTGGTTAGTTACTTGTGGTATTACACTCTGTGGATGTTGGTCACTGACCGCAGTGGTTAAAGTTCTTTTTCTCTGATACCATATAATCTATCACGCCCCGGAGGTTCTAAAAGAGCGGAAAACATATACATTTTTTTTTCTTCTTTTCTTTACAAGAACCTCGCCTCCGGTGCGCGCCAGACCCGCCACATGTACAAATTCACTCCCCAAACGGGCGGAGCCCCCTATGTATATGTACGGCGTTCCGAGCACGACAATTACTTTAACCATACAATCATTGAACGATAATAAAGAGATTACACCGAACCGCACTGTCACATTCATCATATTCAGACTATAGCATAAACCCATAGGTTTGAAAGTCGGTATCCACTCGACACCCGGTTTTACAAAACATTTTTGCAAACTCTTTTAAGCGGCCTCCATACTTGAAAGGATAAATCCACGGGTTTTGAAATCAGTGCCCACACGACACTTGGTTTGCAAATGCTTTTGAAAACATGTTTGTATTTGAAAACGAGCCGCATTCATACATCTCAGCATTCACAGATATAAGAAGATAATCCTACACTAAGTCCTCAATCCAACATCCACAAGAACCCACACAAGTAAATCACAGTTAAACTAACCAAACATTAAAAGAAATAACCATAAGTTGTAAAGTTTACTAGCCACCATGGCTAGGGTCCTCTAACCGATGCCTCACCGTCGTCCCGGTTCCCACCCCTGCTCGGACCTGTCACAGTGTAGGTAGTCAGTGACTGATAAAGTAGATTTAAACAGTAAATGCAATAACGAAAAAGACAAACCGATACACCGGAGCATTTAGTTCCCCCTCATGTACCGCAAAATCCCTGTCACAAATCATACTGGGCCCCTACCCCAGAATTAAAAACAAGCTGGGCCCCAACCCCAGAATTAAAAACAAGCTGGGCCCCTACCCCAGATAGCTATTGGGCCCCGACCCCAAATAGCGTGCTCATTTTCTTGGTGTCACCAATCCCCTCCACTGCCCAAGTAGCAGTCGCCTCTCCTTCAGGGATCCCCATCATCACGAGTCGTGGGGTACACGGGTAATCCTTACCATCTTTCCAGAAAAATACACCCTGTGCGGTGGCCAAACCGCCGGTGTGCGTGTAAGGAATATGAGCATATAAAAATGTTGCGACCTCAGTCGCCTCTGCTAGAATAATAAAACAATACTGCGACCTCAGCCGCCTTAGTTAGAATAATAAAACAATACTGCGACCTCAGCCGCCTCGGTTAGAATAGTAAACAGGATTTACATGCAATGGGGATAGACAGTTTACCAACACATCTACTCTATCCTGCAACATACACGGGAACGACATTACACCGAAAAACACCAAAAAGGTACCCACCTCAAATGTGCTGACCGGAACACCAGAGACCGAACCACGCTCACAATCGGCACTCGGACCTAAAAATAGTCCCCAAAAGAACCGCAGTCAGATCAGAAACAAAACGGTAGATAAACCGAGTCCAAAAACACAAAACACTACTAACAACTCGACACGGCGGTGGCGACAGCGCGCGATGAACGATGCGGCCACCCCCGCGTCGTTGCGTGCCATGCGGCCGCGCGGGCACCGGCCCCGCGCGGCGCATGCCGCAGCCGCGCATGCCGCGGCCGCGCGGGCACCAGTCCCGTGCGGCACAAACTCCGGCTGCGCGGGCCCTAGCCCCGCGTGGCGTATGCAGCGGCCGCGCGGGCGCCAGCCCCGCGCGGGCGCCAGCCCCGCGCGGGCACCAGCCCCGCGTGGCGCATGCCGCGGCCGCGCGGGCGCCGTCCCCGCGCTACGCGGCTGCGTGGCGTGCCGCGGCCGCGCGGGCGCCGGCCTCGCGCGGCGCGTGCCGGGGCCGTGCGGGTTCCAGTCGCGACCGGCGCGGCTGCATGCCGCGGCCGCGCGGGCGCCAACCCCGCGCGGCGCATTCCGCAGCAGCGCGGGCGCCAACCCCGCGCGGTGCGTCCATGATGCAGCGGCAATGGTTCCCTAGGGCTTCGCGGCAGCGGAGCCCTAGGGCTTTGCGGCGGCGGCGACGGGTAGGGTAACAAAAATGGAAACCCAAAAACGACAACGAAAATCCAAAACGAAAACCAAAAAGAAACATTGCTTACCGCGATTCGTCGGAGAAGGAGATCCGTTCCCGCTCCCGGCTTCGGCACGTTCGTCGGGGATGATCGGGTCCCTCTTCTTTCTCCTTATTTCTTTTTTTTTCTTCCGGTTAGGGTTTCGCCTTTTTCCTCTTTCTTTCTTTTCTCTCTGGCTAGGGTTTCTTTTTCGGGAGAAGTAAAATCCGTTTGTTGGTACGTACCGTCAAAATCTACATCGGGTATTTCAACCTCTAATTAATTATTTAGTTAATCCTTGGAGATAATCCTTAGAAATAATTCCTTAAAGATAATTCCCTAAAAATAATTACTTATCTCCTCGAAAAGCGTGCAAAATCACTTGCACGGATTTTGATGCACCTCCCGGCTACCGCGATCCTTACACCCCATTTCTGGGGATTCCGTAAGTCGGAATCCGGATTCGGTCACACCGTCGTTAACCGTTTTTCGAGCTCTATCACAGAAAAATACCCGCACCTCAAGATTATCAACTTGAATAAACCCGTTAATTCAATTTCCCCTAACTTAAACTTTATTAGCAGGATGGTAAAACGTTACATGAAAACTGTGATATTACAAAAGCTGAAGTCGGTGAAGTGCGCAGTCACTCACAATCCAAAATCTACCAAAACTGCACCCTTGGTACTCGGTCGCACAAACCTCTGCTCAAACCAACAATATAGCTCACAATTAGACAACACCACAGCACACTCTTGCTGTTTTTCCAAAACAGCACAAAGAAAGGCCCTTTTTCACCTGCCTTCTGTCCTTAGAAAAATTCAAAAAAATTACGGCTACGATCCTCACGATGAGTAGATACAAATCGAGTATTTACACTCCTCGTTCCGACAATTGTAGGCCAAGATATAAATGAAACACTGCGGCAAGTCAAACTATCCACTATCAAAATTCTACAGGAAACCAGTCCGAAAGAAGCTTAAATATCGCCTTCGAAGAATCCTCCAAAAATTCTGACAAAAATATGGGTACGTTCCTCTCAAAGCGTAGATATCAATCGAGTCCTTAAACGCCTCATTACGATGCTCGTAGACTAAAAAAATTGAACAATACTCCACAGCTGTCCCAAAACTCACAGCACTACAAGGGGTCAAAGATTGCCTCGGGAACCGTGCCAAAAACACAAAATAAGACAAAGTGATCAATACGGAAATCGAAGGCGTACCTCTCATGAACGCGTTGCCGCACAAATCAGCTCAAAAATCTATATGTTTGATCCAGGGGACCTTGTGGACTGAAATGCGACGGTAGAAGTCAAAATCGAAGAAGCGACGAAGTGCGCCGTGTCGCAGAAAATGCTGATGCTGCTGCCTCCAAAAAATCTGTAAATCCCTCATAAGATAGAGCACAAGAATAGGAAAAATAATGCTTAAGGGCTCTGTCGCAGGGGAGCTCGGGAAAGGGTCCGAAAATGGAGCCAAAGGGTGGTTTATATAGCTTCAACTGAACAATTCAAATAATTCCAACCATGTCCCTACTTTCGGGCGCCCGAAACTGTTTCGGGCGCAAACAGTGTCGCACAGTAGCCCGATCGCCAGCCGTCCATCCAGCGCTCGGATTCACCACGTTGCGCCACGTGGCCCTCGCACAGTAAACAGCGAAACGGGCCAACCCGCTCGCGACACATGGCCGCGCCCCCGCGCCGCTCCCGCCCGCGTCAACGCCTCGGTCGGCGCGCCCACGTGTGCTCACGTCACACTGGCGGCGCCCACGTCACGCACGCAACCCGAGGCAACTACAGCACCCACTCCAAGGACCGCGCCCAATACACCAACCAATCCAAAGCTGCCACGTGTCGCACCGCGCCAATGGAAAGACGCCACGTGGCACACCACCCATGCTGCTCCGCGCACCGCGCCTGCTCCGCTCCTAGCTTGGACCGCGCGCACGTGAACCGGCCAACCAGCGGTCGCCATGTGGCCCCGCCCTGGTCCACGACTCCCCGCGCTCTTTCGTAGACTGCACCTCGCGAGCCGGCCAACCGGGAGTCGCCACGTGTCCTCCCTCCGATGCTCGCTAAGCCCGTGGACCGAGCAACCCGCGCTTCTGCCCGTCGCCGCGCTCCGCCGCTGCCCGCCGCCGCTGGCGCTGCCTCGGCCTCCGGAACAGTACTCTGATGCCTTGAAATCCGTGCTAGGGCATCCGGGCTCCGAAAAAAGCAAGTAAATAGTCCATTTTCATCGTTTTCGCGCGCTGAATCCAAATCCGATGTCCGTTTTGCCCAATTCCACTTCTAAAATTTGTCGAAGGCCTCCTAGAAAGTGTTCTTAACCCAAATTTCGTGCTGAGTCCATTTCTTGAGTCCGATACGTGCACAAACACCTCCAACACAAGCAAAGAGCCTCAAGAAGTTGCTGATCACACTGCAAGTGCTCTGCGGAGATCTGGGTCATCACAAAAACTATAATCTAGAGTACCAACAATCATGTGCTAATCAAATAAGCAGAATACTCACATATGAAGCTGAACAAGCTATAACTGGCAATCAGGTAAACCTGGTCAATCTCAGTGCATATAGATCAAGATCATGCTATAAAACAGAGCAGGTATAAAGATGTGTAATAATATAATGCGTCAAAGCTGTAACCACAAATATACCCAATCTCATGCCACTGTTGGTCACAAGGACCTCAAGCTAATGCACCCAGGTACACCAATATGCTATCATAACCCTGGGCTCACAGGTCGATGTGACGACCTCTCTACCGGTAAAGAACACCATGACGGTGGCCAAAATGTCGGTGTACGTGACTGAAAGCTGGCTCAATAGGGCGATCATAATGCTGATGCTCAAGCTCGCGGTCCACAGACCGAACAATCGGCATAAAGCCGAAAAATCCCTGTCGAGATGTTGAAAACTGTAATCTCAACTGATGCTGTATAACTAAAACTGTATACTGAAACTGTATCACTGAACTTTATAACTGGATAGTATAACTGGAACTATATAACTGAACTGTATAACTGAATTTAAACTCCTATTCTAATATGCAGTAGAAGAATAGGTAATCTTGATGCAACTAAGCTAGTGACCAAGCAAGCATGGCATATGTCCAGGTATATATCACTATATATGCTAAGTACTGAGAATGAAAGTATATAGAAAAGCTCAACTGTAAGATCTGAATCTGTAAAATCAAGGCTACATAAAAAAATAGGGGTCTGACCTACCAAGGTATCCCATAGGGCCGAAATAATAAAGCCCGGACCGTAGAAAAACCTACCTCAGGGTAGACGATCACGGGATCCACTTGATAGCTCACGGGCTGGTGGCTGACTGCTAGGATCTAAATCATATACACAGGTCAGAGAATAGAATCACTCATACCCAACCCACTGACACACTGTGTGCACAAAGCTTAAATAGGGAACTTTACTGAAGTCCCGGGATTTGCCGAAATTTTCTGTAATCCGCCGATCGATCAATTAAGATCCGATTTGAGTCTACAAGTCTCTGAATTTAACGAAACTTGACATGCTACCCTAAAACGCTTCACTAAAGACGTTCGGGCACACAAAATCCACTAGGTGTGACTCTATGCTCAATCCGTGCCATAAACACTAAATCACCTCCGAAAAAACTGATTTCGGCTCCGAAAGTCGCCAACGCGAAACTAAAATCATTGAACCAGCCAGGACAGCGTCGGGAACAATCGAGGACATCTGGCATCTATAATTAATAACCGCGATTCCTCGAATTGCGAGATTAAAGCAGAATCATCGATAAACAGATGACTTTATCGATTCGCGATTCGATAACCAATTTTCGCACAACGAAAAGGATCGGACTCGAACAAAAAGTTCAGAGATCATGTGCACGCTACCCAAAGCAGCTCGTGTGGTCACAATTGAGAATAGGCCCCTACAGCTTACTAAATTTGCAAAAAAACCCTCCAAAAGTCCAAGTTTTGGCTTGTATATAAAATCTAAGGGCTTTTAAACTGACCCGAGGGCGCCAGTAGATGGGCCTCGATGCACTGAACACCGTCCTCACTGTTTGGGAGCAGTGCGGAGCCCGAGAAAAACTTTGGGTCAACATTTACCATACAAACAAACCTAGACTGCTATTTTTCATTCAACCACTTGACCAAACCCAAGTTTAGGGTGAGCACCATGCTCAATAGGTCCAGGGGACTCAGAGGCTCACCCTAGTGCAGCCCCATAGCTGCTGGAATAGCATAAGGAAACACCCAAGCCACCTAGAGGCCAATGTTGCTAGAACTAAAAGTCTGTTTGTGCCAATCCCAAACTAAGTTGAGCATCTTGTTCAGTAAACCCAAGAGAGTAGAGGGCTCACCTTAGTCTGCCTGGAATACTGCTGGAGCAAGGTGACTAGAGCCCTCACTCAAAATGGCTCAAGTGACACCACACCAAAAATCCACTCAGCCATCTTTGGTTCTGAAGTGAGCATCAAGCTCAGGGGACTATGTGGAGTCAGGGCCTCACCATCTGGATGGTGCAGCTTGGCCGGAACAGTGCAGGGAGCAAGCTCGACCATGGCCAAGCCATTAATGCTCAAGTTGGAGCACTTTGCTCCAATTCGAGATCCTGTGTGATTCCAAGGCAAGCACCAGTACCAGGGACTCGAGGGCACCTCCAGACCTAGCTCCGGCAAGTGGTGGCGGTAGGTGGCCGGAGCAAGAACTTGCGGCCAACTTAGAGCTTCATGTTTAAGCCAACACAAACCAGCAGCTTTCAGGTGCAAAGGACAACACCCGAAGCTTTGCCTCATCAAATAGGGTAGTTCTGGGTATCTCCCCGCCGGTGGAAGGCAGCGGACGGCCCGCCATGAACGCCGCCAACCATGGACCTTTAATGGCGGATTTTTATCCGGCCTACATGGGTCGCATGCAAAGGCACGAATGGGTTACCCTTGGCCTTGTGAAGTGATCCATGACTATCCCCGACGTCTGGGAGCAGTGGCGGCGCCGGAGCAAAGAGCTCGGCCAACCCATCATCATCCCCAAACTAGGGCACGCCACCCTGAGCTCCCTGGTGCACCACACCTCACCAAATTTGGTAAGGGGCACGAGAAGGTCCAGCAGAAGATGCTGGGCATCTTGGTTTCCGGCCAAAGCTGCCAGAAACAAGGTGTAGAGCCCCAAATCCCCATGTAGCCTTTCCCCGTGAATCCACGATGTGAAACACCTGTTATTGGTGTGTCGGGCCCATAACGCATCAAATGGATGTGTTAGATGGACTCAGTGAGGTTCCTGGATCAAGCCTGTCTTTCGGCTGCTTTTGTCAAATTTTAAAAGAGGTTTCAGGCTTATTGGAGGTCGGATTTGGATTCAGCACAGAAAAACGCTTGAAAACGGCTATTTGCTTGTATTTTTCTGAGTCCGGATGCCCAAAAACGGGCTCACAGAAGTTTTATGTGGATTTGGGTACATGGGGGAGGCCGTAGACCGGCAGGGTGCCACGTGGTGGCCTATCATTGGCCGGTTCACGATGCGCGGTCCACGGAGAGGCACGGAGAGGTCCGGGGTGGCGCATGAACCGGGCGGTGGACACGTGGCGTTCCCTAATTCGTCGGCGCACATTACGTGGTCCACGGAACCCCGCGTGGGTGCATAGACCTGGCGCGGGGACACGTGGCAGCCTGTGATAGGCGGGCTCATGCGGCGCGATCCACGGAGGCACGTACCGGTGCCTCGGGATGCGTGCACGTGTGGGGGGCAGGCGGCGCGGCCGGCGAGGCGCACGTGGGAGGTCGGCAGGTCGCACGGGTGGGCCACGTGGTGCCCTGCGATTCGCGGGCGCCACCCACCAGCGTTGACGGGGGCGCGACACGCGGCAGCGCCCTAGCGGCCTTGCACTGGCTGTTCGTTGTTCGGGACACGTGTCAAGCGCTGGCAGATTCGGGCGCTGGTCGGACGGATCCCGTGGGGAGCTTTTATGCGCCCAACGGATTCAGGCGCCCGATAGTAAGGGCCGAATCCGTTTGCTTGGGCTTTTTGGGTTGGGCCTATAAATAGGCCCCTTAGGCCTTCTTTTGAGCACTTTCTGTGCTGTTTCATAGAGAGAGCTCTACAGAGATTTTCTTCCTCACTTAGTGCTGCATCTTGTGGAGGAGTTCCAGGATTTTTGGAGAACGCTACTTTGACGTCTTCTGCGATTCGGCGCACTGCGACGCTCCTTCCTTGGTAGCCTTTTTCGTCCCGTTTCGGTCTGCGACTCCCCTAGACTGCACCGAAGGAGTTCTCGGGTAATTCTTGCGCCTACGTTTTCACGACCGGTTGGGCTACGATTCTTGTATTTACAGTTTTCCTCCATTACGAGCTTTTCTTGGGTCTTTCGGACCATCTTGTGACCCTATTTTCTGCGATGAGATTTTGGACAGCATTGGAGTGATTATGGGTTTTCTCGGCCCACGAGCATCAGAACGAGGAGTGTGTGTACTCATTTTACATCTACCCGTCGTGAGGAATGCCGTCGTGATTTTTCTTGAATTTTTGGAGATTGCTTCGAAGGTGATAATTCCACTTTTTCTGGACTGAAAGTTACAGAGTATTGATTGTGGAAGTTTTGGACTCGCAGCGGTGTTTTATTTGTATCTTGGCCTACAGGTGTCGGAACGGGACGTGCGAGTACTCGATTCGCATCTACTCGACGCGACGATCGCAGCAGTTATTTTTCTAGATTTTTCCAAGATCATCTCGCAGCTTTTACGGTGTGCCGTGGTTTACCTGGAGTGACGGCGTGTTTGGATCCGTGCTTCGCGACCGAGGTGGGTGATTGTTGTGGACTTCATATTTTGACTTACTCAATAGGAATATTAGAGTGATCCTCGTTGTTGATTGCCGACTAGTACATTGTGGGTAACATGCATGCATGTATAGATTGGACACGTGCTATGTTAATACTTAGTGTTCTTATGAGATCTATTATTATCCTGGATTAGCACGCGCTAATTAATGTGAGAACAACGATACCTGTCTTTCTTTTATCACCATGAGGATACTTGCATGCTTGTATGGACATCTAGTGTCACGCCCCGGGGGTTTTATTTTAGCGGAACGATACACAAAAGCAAGCGTAAGGTGCGTACAAAATTTTTTGTTTAAAACCTCCTTCCCCGGCGCGTGCCCAGACCCGCCGCATATACAGATTCACTCGAAAATCGGGCAGAGTCTCCTCTGTATATGCACGGCATCACGGCTATTACAACAGTCAAACACAAGCAATCATTTTCCATTTAATCACAACAGTTCGAAGTCTAACGGTGCATGAAGACCAAACAATGCCCGTGGCCAGTCAAGTTGAAAGGATAAACTCACCGTTTTGAAAACAGGCCCACACGGCATTGGGTTTCGAAAACAGTTTGGAAAACGGCATAAATCCACAGGGTTTGGAAAACGGGCCCACCCGACCCTAGATTTTTGAAAACGGTTTTCGAAGTCCTTTTTCTCTTGTTTTCTAGTTGGTTTGTTTAGAAAACGGCCAAACGGGAATAATAAAGGAAACAGTAGTGCATAACCAGAACGAAAGTAATCAACATCCACACGACCCCACAAGGGTATCGAGAACCACACAGTAACCTACAATACCAAATGAAATGCAGAGCAAATAAAGAAAACGGCAGACTAGGGCTCCCACAGCCCGACTACTCCCACCTCGGCCTCACCGTCGCCTACCTCTCACCCCTGGAGGTACCTGTCACAGAGTGGGTAGTCAGCGACACTATCATGATAAAAATACTAAAGCAGTAAAGTAATACCAAGCCACAAAAGTAAGACTAGCCGGAGCAACCACTCTACTCATAAAGGTAACTCGCAACCACTTGTACCACCTGTGACACCTGTAACCCCGGTAACACCTGTAACACCTGACCTCGTCGGGCACCAATCCTGGCAGGTCGCACACCTGACCTCGTCGGGCACCAATCCCGACGGGTCGCACCGCTCACACCTTGGTGCCTCGAACCCCACGCCTACGGGGGCCCCACTACATCCCCTCGTGGGTAACACGGGTCGGAGACCGCCTTTCCGGAAAAGAGCACCCTTTGCGGTGGCCAGACCGCGGGTGCGCGTGTCGCAACTCGAGCATAATAACCAAGACACGGGGTAATATAGTAAATCATAGAAACCGTCAGCGTTAGTACCGATTAACATTTAATTAAAATCCCTTTCGGAATACTAACACTATACTAAGCCTCGACCGAAAACCCACCTTTTCGTTGTCGCGCTCCTGACCGATGCTAGGTTCTCCCGCGTCTCGGGTGCCCGCCCGGACCTACAAGAACCTGTCATACAGGAGTCAGAAATTCAAGACTCCGCAAGATTAAAGACTAGAACACCCGGCGCCCCCCCCCCCCCACCTCGGGCACAATCCGTACACGTACGCGCCCGGCCCCGCGCGGCTGGGCGGCGTACCACCTGCGTGCGGCGCCGCCCGCATGCGGCGTCACCCGCATGCGGCGCTGCCCGCTTGTGGGTGCGCGCGGCGCCGCCCACATGCGGCGCTGCCCGCATGCGGGTGCATGCGGCGTCGCCCGCATGCGGTGCCGCCCGCATGCGGCGCCGCCCGCATGCGGCGCCGTCCGCATGCGGGCTTATGCTGCGCCGCCCGCATGCGGCGTCGCCCGCATGCGGCGCCGCCCGCATGCGGGCGCATGCTGCGCCGCCCGCATGCGGCGCCGCCCGCATGCGACGCCGCCCGCATGCGGATGCCGCCCGCATGCGGGAGCATGCGGCGCCGCCCGCATGCGGCGCCGCCCGCATGCGGCGTCGCCCGCATGCGGATGCCGCCCGCATGCGGGAGCATGTGGCGCCGCCCGCATGCGGCGCCACCCGCATGCGTGGCTCCGTGCGTGCCGGCTCTGGTGACGGCGCCGACTCCGGTGACGGCGCCGACCCTCCTCCTCCCTTTGCCTAAGAGAACCAAGAAAAACCCAATCAAGAACCCTAAGCTATGCTCACCTTGGTTTTGTCGGCTAGGGTTGATCTTAGGGGATGATCGTCCTGTTCTTGCGTGCCCGGTACGAAGGGTATGCCGGCGATCTTCCCTCTCCTCGCTCGCTCCGCCTTGTTTCTCCACTCGGTCGGTTGGGAAACAGAAAGGTTGGGGAAGTGGGTTCTCGTTGCGCTTGGGGTTGCGTACGCCTAAGTGAGGGAAGTTGTAGGGAGTTGTAACCGTCGTACCCCTGTTTCCCCACGACAGGAACATGGCGGGAGCGGTTAGGATGGCGGGAGCGGTTAGGATGAGGAATGGGAATGAACCCATTTCAAGTCAAAAGCAGGAAATAAGTCGGGTGCGAACCAGGGTCCGGTCCGCCTGAAAGACCGTGCTGACCACCTGAACCGCTAGCCACCTTCCGGAATTTATTCCGGGAGATTCCGGCGTCGGAATTCAAAACCGACTGCGCCGCCGTTCTCCGTTTCGCGAGCTTTATTAACTAAAAATACCCGCGAGCCCCGACGGTCTGCCCGGAAACAAGGAATTATTAGATCACCCTCCGGCCCCCGAAACGAATTGCGAAATAACCGAAACCAAAAGTAGACCCAAAACATTTTAAACCAGCGGCTACTACACCACTCACCTCTTAAAACGAGTTTCGTCCTCGAAACTCAATCCTGGTTCGCGGTGAAGAGATAAGGGTAGCCCTCCCTCATCTTCGACTCCAGTTCCCACGTCGCTTCCCGCTCCTCGTGGTTGTTCCAGTGCACCTTCACATAGGGGATTACTCGGTTTCGAAGCGTCTTGCTTTTCTTGCTAGTATTCGCACAGGGGTTTCCTCGAAGCTTAGGTCCTCCTTCAGTTCAAGTGTCGAGACGTCCAGGACATGCGACGGGTCGGGGAGGTATTTCTTGAGCATCGAAACGTGGAACACGTCGTGAATCCGGTTGAGGTTCGGTGGTAGGGCAAGGCGGTAAGCCACTGGGCCAATCCGCTCCAGGATCTCGAATGGCCCCACAAACCGCGGGCTCAGCTTGCCTTTTAACCCGAATCGCTTGATTCCTCTGGACGGCAAGACTCGCAAAAACACGTGTTCTCCCACCTGGAACTCTAAGTCGCGGCGTCTCCGATCCGCGTAGCTCTTTTGTCGACTTTGGACGGTTAGTAAGCGCTGTCTGATGAGGCGCACCTTCTCTTCTGTTTCTTCCACCAAATCGGGTCCCAAGAACTTCCGTTCTCCCAAGTCGTCCCAACAGATCGGGGACCGGCAGCGTCTCCCGTATAAGGCTTCGTAGGGTGCCATCAGGATGCTGGCCTGTTGGCTATTGTTGTAAGCGAATTCCACAAGTGGTAGGTAACGCTCCCAACCGACTCCCCAATCGAGTACACAGGCCCGAAGCAGGTCCTCTAGCGTCTGTATCACTCGCTCCGACTGCCCGTCTGTCTGAGGGTGGAAGGCTGTGCTGAGCTGCAATTTAGTCCCCAAGGCTCGTTGCAGACTCTGCCAAAACTTTGAGACGAAACGCGTGTCTCTGTCTGATGTGATCGATGCCGGTACTCCATGCAGTCTCACAATCTCGCTGAGGTAGACTTGAGCCAACCGCTCTCTGGTCCAGGTTGTGTGAATCGGCAGAAAGTGCGCTGACTTAGTTAGCCGGTCCACCACAACCCATATTGAGTCATGTCCTTGCTGTGAACGTGGGAACCCGGTGACAAAGTCCATGGTGATATGATCCCACTTCCACTCCGGTACCGGTAAGGGTTGTAACTTTCCCGCCGGCCGTTGATGTTCCGCCTTTATCTGTTGACACACCAGGCAATGAGCTACATATCGAGTCACATCCCTCTTCATCTTGGGCCACCAGAAGGTCTGCTTGAGGTCCCTGTACATCTTTGTGCCTCCTGGATGCGCTGCATAAGGGGCGCTGTGTGCCTCAGATAGGATTTCCTTCTTCAATTTCGGGGTATCCGGCACGCAAATCCGCCCGCGGAACCGTAGAGTGTCGTCGCCTTCCACTGAAAAGTCACCTTCCTGATCCGGTGAGATCTTGTCTCTTACAAGCTGTAAGTGCGAGTCCGCCTGCTGTCCCTCTCGAATCTTCTCGAGCAGTGTTGGCTTGACCACCAAAGTTAGAAGTTGCGCAACCGTGCCTGCTGGCACTACTTCCAACCCTAGTCGTGAGAATTCTGCGATCAAGTTGCTCTGCTCAGTTATCGCACCTACCGATCCTCCCTCCAATCGCCCCTTCCTGCTCAGAGCGTCCGCCACCACGTTTGCTTTCCCGGGGTGGTATTGGATTGTTAGGTCATAATCCTTCCGTAACTCAAGACACCGCCTCTGATGCCGTCGTCGGGGGGTGGTGACACCTCGTCTGCTACAGTCACTGTAGGGACCACTCCCGCGAAGTCCCCCCCCCCCCACCGGGGGTTTGAACCAACCAACAAACTAGGTAGGGTTCTCTCTTCAGAACCATTTGTAAGGGGTTCCTACCTGGCGCCCGACCCGCCTTCCCTCCCCGTGACATGGCGTTCACAACTCCTAAGGCGGACTAGGGGAGTAACCCCACTCCTAACCCATAACCCCCCCCCCCCCCCCTCCCCCCCCCGGGCACAACCGCACAGTACACGGAGAAAGAAACAGACAAAAACGGAAGATGAAAGTCGAGGCCCTACCAAAAAGAGGTAAAGGAAAGAAAAAAAAATAATATACCTGTGATTCCCGGTTCTAGGATTCTGCATCACTGCTCCCCGGGGTGGCTGGGGAGGTCCGTCCACAACCTCTGGGCCAGCCACGTTTTTTGGAATACTTGACTTTGTCGAATTCCGAGTTTCGTATAAGGTGGGATTTCAAATTGAAAGATGCTCAAAGAGCCACTTCCCTAGATATATTGACTAAATACATTATCTAATTTATTTGGGATGTCAAACATCTATCGATCTTTGTGTCTTCATTTTCTTTATTCAATTGATGATTTGATAAACACATTACTCATCAGATCGTGATTGATGTTTTGAACTTGCTCAACTTTAGAGGATATAACTTTTATAGATTTTCGTTTCATTATTTGATTATTAATGATAGATTTAGCATAATCTATTTCTTTTGATGTGAAACGATACTTTTTGTTTAAAGTTGATATGCAAGAATGCTTACATACTTTTTTCTGGATTTTCTGAAATTTTTACAAATTTTTCTGGAGAAAAAGTTGCAGGCAGTCCGGACTGGATGGACTCAGTCTGGATCCCGAACGATGGAATTTCCTGCGCAAAGCCGATCCGGACTGAACTCAAACTCGATCCGGATCGCGACTAGGTTTTAATAGAAACGAATGGTGATTTAATTATTATCTCTTCTAAATTTCAGTTTCTAACACCCTAGAGTTTCTCTCTCTAGAATCAAGAACGTTTGGATCTCTTGTAACTTGTTTTCACCCGATTCAAGTAAGTTCTTACGATCAAAACTTGATTTATTCACAGTTTTTGCTATTGTTCATCAATACGTGAAGGATTTCATGGCTAATCTTCAATTTTGCATGGTTTTTTATCAATTTTTTTTTTGAAATAAGAACTCTGGACATCTTAGATTTGTTTCTATGCCTTGTATTCATTTGATTAACGGATTTTTGGGCCTTGATTTATGAAAATTCGGTTTTAAGGCAAAATTTAAGAATTTTCTAAAATCACGGGATTGATCTATTTTTAAAATTCTTTTTGCAAATCTAACTTGATTCCTAGTCTCTAAATACGATAATGATTGTTTGGGTATGATTTTTCAAAATTTTGAAATTAAATAATTTTTTTTCGTGCTCTTGAGTTCTTGCTTGAAGGATTTTTGTTTCAAACACTATAGCAGCAATGGTGTTTGGATGGGTATTAGTGCTCATTGTCGCAATGGTTGGCACACGAGCGACAATTAAAAAGAAGCAAGATAAAGCAAGTCAAGAAGAGACGAAGAATGTTCTTCAAAATGATTCAGAATCAGACGAAGAAGATTGGGAAGAAATTTGCAGAGAAATACAACAGGTTGTTGATGAAGAAGACATGTTCGCTTTAAAAAACAAAAAGCTGATGAAGTCTTGCTCAACGACCAAGCAGTATGCTAGACGAAAGACTCCAAGGGGAAGTGGAATTCACATTAATGAACCCCTCGCCAGAGAACAATCTCTTCCTAGAGGATCTTCATGGATTGAAGGTAGAAATGCACCATCTGCATCCTCGTTACCTCCTTCGACCTCTAGGAAAGACACGACAGAGGATGATATATTTATGTCCTCTATCCAACAAGAACAGAGGAGATTGTCTGTAGAATAAGAAAGAATGTCCATTGACATACAACGTATCACTTCTGGACAACAACAAATGAAAAGAAAATGTTCAAAAATATCAAGACTGCTCAAGGGAATTTTAAACAAATTGGATTATAGCAGCTCGGACAGGTCAGATCTAGATTGAACATGTTGTTCTAATGTTCATCTTTTCCTTGCAGGTTTTTTACTTTTAGTTCTTACCGTTTATGAGCTTTAACACCCTTTTATTGTAATTTTGGCTAATTTTTTTGACAAAAAGGGGGAGAGACTTGGTAGACATTGAAAGTTTTTGGTTTGGAGAAACTTGATGAACTTTGGTAAGTTGAAGGTAAGTTGGATGCATGCCACTACTAACTATTTGACTAACTATTTGGGCATGTAATATTACTAACAAGTTGTTTGATAACTGACATATTTGTTAACTTGTTAATTGTTACGACATGACATTTGAATTTTAATGATTAGGGATATGTGAATCTTTGTTTGCTAAATTTTTATACATATCTGATAATTAATGTCATGGTGAGTATAAACTCTATATCTCTGATTATTTATTGAATATTTGAATTTTTGAGGTATCTAACGATTTCTTTTGTCAAGAATTATTTCTTTTGCGGAGAGTACAAACATCTAAGTTTAGAGTCTGTTTTAGGAGTTTATCTCTTGTATTCATTTTTATTTGGATCATTCTTGTAAATTTTTGTTGTATGGTGATAGCAACAAAAATATCTTTTAGGATTTTTTTAAGTGAATTTTTGTTTTGTCACGAAACCGCCAAAGGGGGAGATTGTTAAGGATTTTGTTTTGGCGTATGTCGTGAAATGGTATAAGTCTTGAAGATTGAAGATGAAGAATTGTGGATCAACTACATCAATCTCTACAAGAATGCATTCGGAATGATCAGGTATGTTTAACTAAATAATTTTGGTGATCCGAATACATTTGTGTAGTTTAGAAACACTTGGATAAGTTTTCATTGCTTAAAAATAAAAAACTGGACAAGTTGGATGTTCAGGATCCAGATCACACCATTCCAGTCCGGACCCCGAACATAGTTTAGTTCGTGCGGTTTTCCAGTCCGGACCCTCCCTGTTCCATTCCGGACCCCGAACTATTTTTTCAGGAAAATTGCTGGAAAAAGACGACAGTCCGGATCAGCCAAATCCAGTCCGGACCGCCGTACGGGGAAAATTCTGTTAAGTCAGTTTTTGATGCTTATCTCTTTCCAAAGGTTTCTAACCTATAAATAAACCCTAATTTCATCTTTTAGAAGAATGGGGTAAAAAAAGGATATAGAACCGAGAATTAATCGAGATAATCGAAAGATTATAGAAAAATCCACAAATATAGTGAAGAAAGGAAAACACGATTAAATTCATGTTTCTTCATCTATATTGTTCAATTTGATTCTAGGGTTTCCAAACTCCTATTTTTCATAGAATCAAATTGAAGAATACTTACATGCTATTTCCTTAACTATCTTTGATCTAAGTATTCAGAGGATCATAACCAAACAAAAACAACGATTTCCCAAAATCGGCGCGAGGATTCGCGTGGCCTTGTGGATTCAAGGTGCTACCGCTCTCGTGGATTCGGAGCGAGGCACGTTCGTGTGATCGAGACGTGTCGCATTGGTGAAGACCGTGGATTCGGTTGAACGTCGTGGATTCGACATTGAGCGTCGTGGATTCGGCGTTGGGACGCAAATCGTGGATTCGATGAGCATTCGGAGCGAGAGGAGAAGATCAACTAGGAGCGTAAGGAAAAGGTTGAGTCGTAGGGTTACGGTAAATCACCTTGTACGTGTTTAATCTTAGTTGATTTCACCGTGTTATTGGTCCCGTGGTTTTTTACTCCTGTGAGGGAGTTTTCCACGTAAATCTTGCGTACTTTATTTATTTTCCGCATTGGGTTATTTTTTACGCAATAATTTGGTGTGTTTATTATTTTCACCTATTCATCCCCTGTTATGACCCGGATCTCCGCAGAACTTTTGTAGTGTGAATTGTGGCTTTTGGAGGCCTATGATGTGTGTTGGAGTTGGTTGCGCGCAAATCATACCTCAGATTTGAACCCATCGCGAAATTTGGATTAAAAATACCTATCCGGATGCCTTCGACAAATTTTAGAAGTGGATTTTGGCAAAACGGACATCGGATTTGGATTCAGCGCGCGAAAACGATGAAAATTGACTACTTACTTGTATTTTTCGGAGCCCGAATGCCAAAACATAGATTTCGAGGCGTTTGGTACTGTTCCGGCGGCCAGGGGGCAGCGCCGGCTGTGGCGGGCAGCGGCGGAGCACTGTGGCAGGAGCGCGGACAGGCATGTGCGCGGCGGCGGGCAGCGCGGTCCACGAGTTTTTGCGTGCACCGGGACCAGCCAGCGTTGGAAGTGCCACGTGTCGCGCGTTGGTTGGTGGGTCAACGCACGCGCAATAGCGCGCCGGGCGCGGCACACCGTAGACCCCGCCAGGCCACGTGGCGCCCGCTGGTTGGCGGGCGCAGCGACCCGGCTGGGGCACCGTGAACCGCGGCCCACGGTCCGCGCGGCCACGCGGCGCGCCGCGATTGGCGGGCGCGCGTGCACCGGGCGTGCGGGACGCAGTTGGGCTACGTGGCGGGCCGTGGTGGTTTCGGGCGCGCACAGTAACGGGCTGGGCCCGTTACTGTAGCAGCCCGAACGTTTTCGGGCGCCCGGTTTTGGGGCCAAAAGCCCATTTGGGATTTTTTTTTGGGAAAGGCCAATAAATAGGCCCTTTGCACTTCGGTTTTGGGCTTTTTCCCGAGCCCAAATCCACCTGAGTCCTCAAGAAATTTTGTTGATCTCCCTGTGCTGCATGTCGTGAAGGAGGTTCAGATTTTTTGGAGGCCGCAGCGTCGACGACTTCGGCATCGTAACGCAGAGCGACGTTCTTTCATCGGAGGCCCGTTATCGTCGCATTTCGGTCCGGGAGGTCCACAGGGCTTCTCCGATGGTATTTTTGGATGATTTTTGCGGCGACGGATTCTCGAGAGGTAGGGCTTCAATTTTCATGTTGATCATCTTGCTTTATTCTATATTCCTGGCACGGGTTATGAGGCATCTCTAAGCCCCTGTTTTGCTGGTAGTTCTTCTGGACAGCAGAGCCCTCTCGGATTTTTATCTCTGCACTCGAGTATCGGAATTCAATGTTTGAGGACTCGATTGACATCTACGCTTCGCGAGGATCGCCGTCGTATTTTTATTGGAATTTTTGGAATTTATCTCGAAGGTGATAATAATGCTTCTTTGGGACTGAAATTTTAGCTAAACTGTACACTTGGAATTTTGTATTGTTTGTAATGTTTGGGCTATATCTTTGTACCCAAGAGGAGTTTTTGGGTGTTTTTGGACCCGTTGGAATCGTGGGAATATGAGGATTTATTCCCGTGCAGTTTCAGCTTATTTGGATCTTGGTTTAACGCATGCTTCAGGTGGGTTACTTCGCCTCCAAAATCAATGGACTATCTACGAATTCTATTATATAGGGAACATGCATGTTATGAGATGGATTAGAATGCATGTTAGAGAGAGAGAGATGTCATCTTTCCTGTGATATTATTGATATCCTGTTGGTTATTGTTCCCTGATCCTGCTTTAGGTAAACTAATTGTTGTTATTGGAACTTGACCTAGCACCCTGTCATATATTGCATGTGTAACCAGACTAGTAGAAAACTCTCACTTGGGCTAGGTTTATTTATGTTCTAGACATCCACACATTATACTGTATTCCTGGACATAGTGTTATCCTCGCCCGGGTAGTGGGCCGAGTGGTCAAGATTCTTCTTAGTGTGGGATGAATGTTACACTCGTGCTTGGGAGCAGAGTGGAGTCTGGTAGTTGTAGCTAGTCTTTTATCTGTGGCGGGAGCCGTTTGGGTGAACGGTAGTCCCGGGATGTCTTATTCTTTATTTCTTGTGTTGCCACTATGTTAGTGGCAATAGTATACTAGTGATAGCAGGACCTAGAACCCAGACTGTTTTTGGACACATATAATTTCTGTAAACTAATGTTTTCCTTCCCAACTTCGAGCGGGTTGCCTGGAACCTGTTCTTGTTTGATTTGGGTGAAGGCAATAGCCCTTCGGGGTTTGGAAAATAAAACTTACTTGAACTGATTTTTATTAAAGAACTAAAATATATTAAATTGGGTTTCTCAGATTAAAATAGTTTTCAGTAATAACTGTCATCTTTTTATTACAACTTCCTCACCCGAGGGAGTTTGGGTGATCTGGGTTCTAGAGGTCGTTACTTTTTCAGGACGAAAGCGACGGGGGCTGTGCCTGGAACCTGTTCTTGTTTGGTAGGGTTGTAGGTGTTGGTCTCACAGAACTTTCGGACCCTCGTTGGTGTCTTCCGCATGTTGTACCGAGGTTGTCGTGTTCCCGAACTGTAAGGGGGTCGGAAACTTCGATAGGCGGAGCCTGGAGTCTATTCTTGTTTGATTGGGGTTCTAGGCACCGACCTATCGGGATTTCCGAACCCTTATGGTGTCGGTCCTTCCTGTGTAATCAGTGAGTTTGGTGTTCTGTTGTGGGAGCTGTCGGGTTGACGGTGATCCCGGCTGTGAGTATTTCCAGCCAATGAGTTAGAGATGTGATGTTAGTTACTGTCGATCTTGTTGATCGTGGATTTGGACTATAGCCTGCATGAGCCATATTGAGCTCGACAGAGATGCGCTGATACTTTCCTCGGTGGGGTCGCGCCCCTCGAGTGCCACTCCGGAGCTGGGCCTGTTACTTTACTATCGCGACTTGTCAACGTAGTCCCTCTGGCTGGGCCAGTTTTGGTAGTCAAGGACACCCTACGGTAGACCCGTCCACTTGTGGATGTGCGGCAGTAGGTGGGCGCCGGTTTGACTGGACCCCATGTGGCAGTCAGTGTAGATTGGGTGATTATATTTAAGAGTTAGTAGATGCATAATGTTTCCATCTGTTCCACTTCTTGAGCATTTAGATAGAGGCATAGTAGCTGTAGAGTTATTTTCCAGCTCCTTTCCTTTCAGTACTGCATTTGTTACTTTATGCCTCCAGTAGACTTAGTGGGCAGACCGTCGGGTTTGGTTGCGGTACCCACTAAGAACTACTGTGGGATGTAGTTCTCACACCCGCCGTGGTGATTTTTCCCCAGGGACCTACTTTCCAGTTGCTGATCCTTTTGTTGCTGTTCGAGGCGAGGGAGTCGCGAGCTAGATCCCTACCTGTCTTTGGAGAGTAGTAGTAGTGGTACCCCCCTTCATTGGAGATCTATTAGTACAGTTAGCAGTTGGTTTATTTGTTTTTACTTTTGAGAGACATTTGTATTGTGAGGATCTGACTTGTACTGAGAGCCTGTACACTGATGTATTATTGGGTTTACCTCTCTGTTTAGTTTTGGTTATTGTATTATGAGGATATTGTATTTGATCGTATTTGGGAGATAGATATTGTATCTTTATTTCCAGTTGTACAGTGATTTGATTTTAGTCTTTCAGTAGTTTACTTTTCAGCTCTGATATCTGTATAGCTATAGTATCATTCTTTTTGCAGGTTAGACGCTTCGTCTATATGGGGTTTCCCGTATGGGCGGCGGATCTGTTGGCGGGCCCGGGTCACAGTTTCGACCCCGGGGCTTGACACCCCCGCTCTAGGTGGTTTTTTCCCTATTCAGATCCATATTATTCATAACCCACAACTTGTGCCATAACGAAGTTATCCTGAGAGTGCTTCACAAAGAGTGTCCGATCGGCTCCCCATCGAGTATAGCCATTTTCCAAAAGATACTTCGTAAATCTTTCGTACGATGCTCGTGGTGCTTGTTTTAGTCCGTAAAGAGCATTTTTCAATTGAAAAACATGGTTTGAAAATTTATGATTAATAAAACCTTTCGGTTGAGCCACATAAACTTCCTCATTTAGAAAACCATTTAAAAATGCACTCACTACTACAATCATTACATTTGGTGGCGACAAAAATCGCCACCATAAGCCAAAAAGTCGCCAGCAAATGTTTTTGGCGGCGACTAAATGTCGCCACCTCAAAGCCTGTAGCCAACAGTATATAGCGGCGACATATTTTACCGACGATATTTTTTAGCGGCGACACTTTTTAGTGGCGACAAATGTCGCCACTAAATGCTTGAAGAAAAGGTGGCAACAAATGTCGCCACCAAATGTTTGATGAAACGTTGGCGACAAATGTCGCCACCAAATGTCTGAAAAAAAGGCGGCGACAAGTGTAGCCACCAAAATGTCTAGAGAAAAGGCGGCGACAAATGTCGTCACCAAATGTCTAGAGAAAAGGCGGCGACAGTTTTTGAAGAAAAGGGTGCTAAATGTTGAAAAATAATTTGGCGAGCAGCGACAAATTGTCGCGACTAAATTTTTTAATTAAAGACGGCTAAATATTTTAATAAAAAATGACGATAATTATCGCAGGTGATTAAGAATGGCTAATTTGGCAAAAAAAAAATTAAAAATTGTTGGTAGCGATTTATAATCGTCATTAATTACCCGTTGTAAAAATGCTAAAAGCAACAGAATCTCAAAATCAAATTAAATATAAGCACCATGACTCCAATAGTGATTTCTTTATAATGTATTTGGTTATAAGATTCATATAATAAATAAGATTGAATGAAATTATAAATATTTAGCAGAATAACTATTAAAAAAAAAATCAGCAATTAAGATAGCCTTAGAGAAACAAAGTTCGAGTATATATCATTGTAACATTACAATCATCCAACTCACATCCAAAAAATAAAAAGTTGATATGAAAGTATAATATTTGTTTCAGACCACATTTCACATAATATAAAATGCAAACTTGTCATAATATACCAAAATTTCTAAACTTACTTTAATATATATTGTCAAAATGTCACCAAAATATTTTGTCATCTCTCTTATAAACCTGTAAAAAAAGAAAAAAAAAATATTGTCATCAACTCTTTATAAATATATAGATAAAATAAAATAAAAATTACATACTAACAAAATTACAGGTTAGGGCTCACAACCGATTGGCAAAATTATAAGCTACTATAATTGCATTTTTTTAAAGAAAGAAACTTAAAACACTTAGAAGTTAAACTAATAGAACAAAAGTACCTGTTATGGCTCACAACCTCAACATTGCTGTTGGTCTGATCCTCCTCTTCTCTAAGTTGTTCCTAGTAAATGACCAGAAAGGTAACTGCATATCAATAGTCAAATACTTGGATAAAAAAAAAAAAAAAACATAAAAAACAACTGAAACCAGTCTTCAATCTAGGAAATTTTTTATGGTCAATTGTGGGTTTATAATAATGGCCTTCAAACTATGGGACTATGTAAGCAGCAAACTATCTTCAAGGAGACTAGCAATTAGGTACTATGATCTGGTTATAAAAAGTTATCTTGCATATGGAAGTGACGCTGCCACTTGCTAGTGCTTTCGAAGACCTTGAAGAGCAAACACAACTTTGTCAACTTACCATGATTGATGTCTGATCACTATTCACTTCTCCTTGATCCACTATTGGGAAATTACTCGATCCCATATCTCCATCAATATCAATATCTGATGTACTAGAAACCTCCGAGGCCTCCTTATCCGCCAAAAGACTCTGAGTTATTTCTTCCGTATCATCAACTAAGGTTTCTTCCAACTCCTCAGCAGATTCCTGGAGATCAGAAAATTCGGGCCATGCTTGAGCAGCAGCAGCTTGTGCTGCTGCTTGAGCAGTAGCAGCAGCTGCTGCTCAATCTGCAGAGCAGCAGCAGAGCAGCAGCTGCTCAAGCTGCTGCTCCTGCTCAAGCTGCTGCTCAAGCTTGAGCAACAGCAGCAGCTTGTGCTGCTGCTTGAGCAGCAGCAGCTTGTGCTGCTGCTCAAGCTGCAGAGCAGCAACTGCTTGTGCTGCTGCTTGAGTAGCAGCAGAGTAGGAGCTGCTCAAGCTGCTGCATGAGCAGCAGCAGATTGTGCTCTGCTGCTCAAGCTGTAGAGCAGCAGCTGCTCAAGCTTTGCTGCTCAAGCTGTAGAGCAGCAGCTGCTCAAGCTGCTGCTTGAGCAGCAGCAGCTCAGCAGCTTGTGCTGCTGCTCATGCTCAAGCTGCTGCTGCTGTTGCTCAAGCTACTCAAGCTTGAGCAGCAGCACAAGCTGCTGCTTGAGCTGCTGCTCAATCTGCAGATCAGCAGCAGAGCAGCACCTGCTCAAGTTGCTGCTCAAGCTTGAGCAGCAGCAGTAGCTTGTGCTGCTGCTGCTGCTGCTCAAGCTGCAGAGCAGCGACTGCTTGTGCTGCTGCTTGAGTAGCAGCAGAGCAGGAGCTGCTCAAGTTGCTGCATGAGCAGCAGCAGCTTGTGCTCTGCTGCTCAAGCTGTAGAGCAGCAGCTGCTCAAGCTCTGCTGCTCAAGCTGTAGAGCAGCAGCTGCTCAAGCTGCTGCTTGAGCAGCAGCAGCTCAGCTGCTGCTGCTCAAGCAGCAGCAGCAGTAGCTGCTGCTGCTGCTGCTGCTTGAGCAGCAACAGCTTGAGGTGCTGCTGCTCAAGCAGCAGCTTGTGCTGCTGCTCAAGCTTGAGCAGCAGCAGCAGCTACTGCTCAAGCTGCTGCTTGAGCATCTGCTTGAGCAACAGCAGCTTCTGCAAATTTGCAAATTCGGCGCATTTCGCCGCATTTCGCTTCTCAAGAGCTTTGCAATTTTGCTGCTCCTGCTCAAATAGGTGGTCAACCAGTTTCTTGAGCAGCAGCTTCTCCTAATTGGTTGAGTTGTAAAAAATAAGGCCTCGAAAAAGCTTGCCGATAACAAAAATCAGAATTTCTGAAATTCGCTAATTCTTTGAACTTCAACTCACTTTTTGACCCGATTAACTTCACGTCGGTCCGAAACGCACCGAACTCGACTGTAATCATGTTTAAAATATGTTACAGGTCATTTCGCCGTATTTCGCCATTTTGCAAATTCGGCGAACGGGGACTTAAGCTTTGCAATTTAAAGCTTCAAAAACTCTCAATTCCAACCTAATTCCAACCTAAAAAGCTTCAAAAACTCTCAACACGAACGACGAACGGCGAACGGCGACTTGAGCAGCAGCCTGAGGTGCTGCTGCTTGAGCAGCAGCTCAGGCTGCTGCTGCTGAGCTGCTGCTCCAGTAGCAGCCTGAGCTGCTATTGCTTGAGACCTGCTGCTAGAGTAGCAGCTCTTCTGAGCTGCTGCTTGAGCAGCAGCTTGAGCTGCTGCTTGAGCAGCAGCTTGAGCTGCTGCTGCTGCTCAAGCAGCAGCCTGAGCTGCTTCTCAATTTGAGCTGCTTGAAGGTTAATTTGCTGAGCTGCTTGAAGTTTAAGCTGCTGAGCTGCTTGAAGTTTAATTTGATAAATTATGATCTAATGTGATAAAATTTGATAAAATATGAATCATGTCATGAGGGGATTTGTAAAATTGAATTAAAAATGTCACTTGAATTAAAAATGTAAAATTGAGCATATAATTACCTTTGGTTGGAGGGGATGATGTAGTCGGCACTCCTCGACTAGAAGAAGGCGGTGGTGCGGTCGGCACTCCATATAATCCAACAATTATCTTTAATTGTTCATTAAATTCAGTTTGTAGTTGTGCCTTAATGCGTCCTTCAATTTCTTCAATTTCCTTTTTGAACCTCTCATCTCTTTCAATTTTCTCCCTTTGTACTCTCTCTTCAATTTCCACTCGAGATTTCTTCGATTCTTCTTTCAAGACATCAATTTGCCTCTCAAGATACTCTTTTGATGCTTTGATTGTCAAATTCTTAGCACTTAGTATAGAGTTCGGGATTTGCATCGAGCACCGACTCCACAGGTAATTGCAGAAAAATTTAAAATTTCTTGGAACATGTGTATTTTATATTTATAGCGGGGTTCGGGTGTTTTCAGACTGTGGCGGAAGCTCCCGGGATGAAAAGTGAGTCGGCGGCGCGAGATTTGTGCTTATTGGACTTGGGTAGCTCGGTTAGGGGCCTTTGCACTTTGGAGTTCCGGAACAGGGAGCCTGGTTCCGAAACTCACCCTTGAGTTCCGGAACTCAACCTTGAGTTCCGGAACCAGCAAGTGTGTTCCGGAACCCAGGCTATGGTACCGGAACACACATGGGTGTTCCGGTACCCAGTGCTCAGGGGCAAGTTTTTTTTGGCTACAGGCTTGATATTTATGAAGGGTATTAAGGTAAATTCATATCTTTGTTGCTTTAACCCTACACTTGGTCTATTTATACAAGCCTTTTCACCTGTTCTTCTCCACGTTAACCTAAGGAAAGAAAAGAAGAAAGAAAGAGAAGCTAGGAGAAGAAGGTGAAGGAGAAGAGGAAGGAGTGTGCAATCTTGTTCCTGCTGCTTGAAGTGGTGCCGCGCGCGCACACCAGACCACACTCGAGGTAGGTTGACAGATATTTTATTTGTTCAGTTGTGGATTTAAATTATGGATTTGGAGTAGATTTTGAGTTGAGTTGCATGTTCTTCTCTCTTTTCCTTGCTTGCATTGGAGGCAGCTTGGGCTGCTTGGGCTGTAGGTGGTTACTGCGCAGGGCCGCAACAGCATGCATGCATGCGTGCACATGCAAGTGATGTGGGTTGGCTGAGGTGGAGCCAAGTTGCGCAGGGTGTTATTAGAGGACTCGTGGTTGTTGGGTGAGTTTCCGGAGATTTTTCGGAGTGCGCGACAGTGCGCGCGCGCGCGTGACGCAAGCAGATTTTTCGTCAGTTTGTGATCCGGCGCGACCCCGACTTCGGCTTGCCTACGGAAAGCTTTCTAGGTGGGTTAAAAATCTTCCAAATAATACGGAATGTTTCTAATGCTTCTATAGGCATTTTTTTTATCATGTCTAGGGTGTTATTTTTACTGTTGGTAAATCTGATAGTTGCCTAGAAAATTTCAAAAAATTCGGTAAAGCCCCAGATTATTTTTAGTACACTCCTATTACTGCGAGACACTAGTTTGCATGATTAGGAAGCTTTACTTTTGCACCGGAATCGAAATAAAAATCAATAAGCCCGTTTTAAGAAAAAAACTGGCAATTTAAAGGTAATTTGTATAATTATGGACCTTCAGTGAGATGGTGTGATTCCTGGGTGCGTGTGACCTCGTGGCTGGGGGCCGGGGGATTTTTGGTTGGTTCATGAATGATTCCACTAGTGTCCTGGGGATTTGCGACAGCTTATCAGAGTGAGTCGAGAGGGTTTACCGACCTAGACATGAGCCGTGGTCTGGGCATTGGGTTTCGATCCGTGGTTGAGGATTATCAGTTAGTAGGACGCCCCACGCAGAGTGGGCAGGTGCGTTCCTATCAGATAGTAGGACGCCCCACGCGGAGTGGGCAGGTGCGTTCCTATCAGTTAGTAGGACGCCCCACGCAGAGTGGGTAGGCGCGCTCCTAGCAAATAGTAGGACGCCCCACGCAGAGTGGGCAGGTGCGTACCTATCAGTTAGTAAGACGCCCCACGCAGAGTGGGCAGGTGCGTCCCAACCAGTTAGTAGGACGCCCCACGCAGATTGGGCGGGAGCATTCCTAGACTATTGGCACAGGCCTGACTGGACCCGTTAGGGCAGTCTTAGAGATGGGTGTATAAGCGGGTGGTTGTATGTTATGTTCATTGATAGTTTTCCTTGGAGCATCATATTGAGGCATGTAGTGGTAGTTTACTTTCCAGCTTGCATTTTTATCTATCTACCTATCTATCTGTTGCCTCCGGTAGACTTAGTGGGCATACCGTGGACATTTGGTGACGGTACCCACTGAGAGCTACCTTTTGCAGTAGTTCTCACACCCGCTGTGGTGCCAGGTGTTCCTGAGGCGGCTACTCCGGGATCAGTTCGTGCGGAGTCATCAGACCAAGGTAAGGGCGTGGCCGACTAGTTGCTTACCCGAATCTGTGGAGTCAGTGTTAGAGTCGCCTTGTATTTTTATTTCCCACTTTTGTACTAGACTGGATATTGTACTTGTCAGATACTTGTGTATGTATTTTTTTTGGACTTGGTTTTATGGAGATTTTGTTATTCAGTTTTACTTTTCATTATAGTTCTTTTAGCTCTGATATCTGTATAGCTTAGACGTCTTTTGCAGGTGGACGCTTTGTCTGTGCGGGAAATCTCGTGCAGGCGGCGGGTCTGTTGGCGAGCCCGGATCGCAGTTTCGTTCGTGGGGCGTGATAGATTTAGGTGGTATCAGAGCCTAGGTGTATAGGTCATTGGGGACTTAGAGACCCTAGGCTATTGGTTGGACATTAGGATGACCGTCGTGAGAGACGTGATTTCAGCGAGAGTCCTGATTGAGTCTGTAACTTCCCCAGGGGATTGGGGCAAGTAACCTTACATGTTTATTCTCTAAAGTGGTTATGTTGGCTGCAGACAACATAACGCTTTAGAATGGGTGACATGTACTAGACTTTCGCTTGATCGGGTCGTGAGATTCCGGTTCTCTGACATTTTGGTTTTTATTGCATAGTTTGCGATGCCTCCCAGACGTCGTGTGTCGACGAGGGCACATTCCGAGTCAGATGAGGAGCCGGAGCGGCGAGAGGCCGAGCAGAGCGAGGTTCAGGAGTTGTGGGCCCAGGTGGCCCAGATGTCGGAGGCATTTCAGCGCCAGGAGGCGAATTGGCGCGTATGATGAGATTACTTGAGCAGAGGGCCTCACCAGTGGCGCCTCCGGTAGCGACTTCATCGACCTCCGCTCAGATCGCCCCTTTGACAGCTACAGAGCAGAGGGAGCTTACGGACAGGTTGTCCTATATCAGCACGTTTCATCCCCCACGATTCGCAGGGCAGAGTGCTGAGCCTTGGGAGGCTGAAAACTGGATAGCGGCAATGGAAAAGTTGTTCGAGAACTTGTTTATTGAGGAGAAGCATCAGGTGCACCTAGCCACGCATTTTCTTGAGGGGGATGCCGAGACTTGGTGGCGCCGCGTCCGTCCAGTGGGACCACCGGGGGTACCGTTACTGTCTTGGGTTGAGTTTCGTGCTTTGCTGCTCGGTGTCTACTTTCCCGACAGTGTAAAGCAGAAACAAGAGGGAGATTTACGGCGGCTGCAGCAGGGGGATCAGCCCCTTCGTGATTATATTCTGGAGTTTCAGCGGCTTTTGAGCAGCGTACCCCACGTTGCTCGGGATGAGGCCCAGCGAGTTGAGTTCTTTGAGAGAGGGTTGCATCAGGAGATTTATCCCCTTGTTCATTCACATAGAGCGCAGACATTGGATGCAGCCATTGAGCACGCACTGTGGGTCGACAGAGGGTCCGTGGTTATGACAGAGCGGGGGCTGGCGCCGGGGACTAGTTCTGGAGAGAAACGTCCGGCGCCATCAGAGTTGGGCCAGTCGAGTAGGCCGCGGCCATCGAGGCCCCCGCGTTTTCAGCCTCGAGGTCGTGGGCCTCAGGGGAGACAGAGGCCAGGAGGCTTTCGACCGCCGAGACCGCAGCAGCAGCAGAGGCGCCCAGATAGGTGTGTTATTTGTGGTGGACCCCATGCACCTCCACAGTGTGATCGGCGACAGGGTCGGTGTTACCGATGCGGGCAGACAGGACACATGGCTTGGGCTTGTCCGAGTGGAGGGTCGCTAGTACCTTCGTCAGCATCGATTCCTCCTCCGCCCTTCCAGACGGGTGGAGCTTCGATGGGTTTCGGCCAGGGTGATAGGGCCGCTTCGTCGCGACAGTCAGACAGGCGACCACCTGCGAGCGGGCGAGTTTATGCCGCTCAGGCAGAGGACTCTGGGGCAGCTAGCCACGTGGTGGCAGGTATTATTCTTATCTCCTCTACTCGCTCTAGAGCTTTATTTGATACCGGGGCATCTCATTCATTCATCAGTAGGACTTTTGCATCCTTGCATGGGCTAGAGATAGGACCGTTAGATCGTGCTCGTGAGGTTCAGATACCTGATCACGTGTTGCACGTAGATGAGTGTTGTTGGTCCTGCCCAGTGCAGTTAGGGCCTTGGATTTTTCCTATCGATCTTTTGGTCCTTAGACAGCTCCAGGATTTTGATGTGGTATTGGGGATGGATTGGTTGACTCGGTACTATGCTACTATCGATTGTAGAGAGAGGACTGTGACCCTTCGTGAGCCTGATCAGGAGGAGTTCATTTATAGGGGGTGTCAGAGTACCTTGTTTGCATTGACGATATCTTCTGCTAGAGCTCGACAGATGCTGAGTCGTGGTTGTGTCGCTTTCTTAGCGACTGTTGTAGAGGTGCCTACGGCGATGCCTGAGCTCGAGGACATTCCTATCGTCCGAGAGTATTCAGATGTGTTTCCCCCTGAGCTATCTTCTATGCCGCCGGATCGAGAGATAGAGTTTGTGATTGATGTAGTTCCTGGAACTGCACCAATCTCCAAGGCACCCTACAGGATGGCCCCTGCAGAATTGAGAGAGCTAAAGGCTCAATTACAGGACCTTTTGGATCGAGGGTTTATTCGACCTAGTGTTTCTCCTTGGGGAGCCCCGATTCTGTTTGTAAAGAAGAAAGACAGGTCACTTAGGCTTTGTGTGGACTACAGGGAGTTAAATAAAGTGACCGTGAGGAACAAGTATCCACTTCCTCGGATTGATGATTTATTTGATCAGCTTCAGGGATCTAAGGTATTCTCGAAGATAGATCTTCAATCCGGTTACCACCAGCGAGGGTGAGGGTCGAGGATGTATCCAAGATGGCATTTAGGACTCGGTACGGGCATTATGAGTTCACAGTGTTACCTTTTGGTTTGACAAATGCCCCTGCCGCTTTTATGGATCTGATGAACCGAGTGTTCTAGCCGTACTTGGACCGTTTTGTGGTGGTCTTCATTGATGATATCTTGATTTATTCCCGTAGCGACTTTGAGCACGGGGAGCACTTGAGGATAGTGCTACAACTTCTGAGAGAAAAGAAGTTGTATGCCAAGCTGAAGAAGTGCGCTTTCTGGCTTCGGAAAGTTTCATTCTTAGGCCATATAGTTTCAGCCACAGGAGTGGCAGTGGACCCGACGAAGATAGATACAGTTCGGGATTGGCCTAGACCTACGATGGTGACAGAGATTCGAAGCTTCTTGGGCCTAGCAGGCTACTACCGTCGGTTTGTAGAGGGCTTTGCGAAGCTCTCTACTCCCCTCACCAGATTGACCAGAAAGGGGACAAGATTTGTATGGACTGAGCAGTGCCAGCAGAGCTTCGATGAGTTGAAGCTTCGATTGATTTCAGTGCCGATCCTTGCATTGCCAGTTATGGGAGAGGGATTTACCATTTCCAGTGATGCCTCCCACAGCGGCTTAGGTTGTGTTTTGATGCAGCGTGATAGGGTAATTGCTTATGCATCGCGTCAATTGAAGGACTATGAAAGGAATTACCCTACCCACGATTTGGAATTAGCCGCGGTTGTATTTGCTCTGAAGCTTTCGCGACATTATCTCTACGGCGAGCACTGCGAGATATTTACCGACCACAAGAGCCTGAAATACTTGTTCACTCAGAAGGAGCTTAATTTGAGACAGCGCCGGTGGTTAGAACTATTAAAGGATTACGATCTGAGCATACAGTACCGCCCCGACAAGGCTAATGTGGTCGCGGATGCCTTGAGTAGGTGATCGGGTCAGTCCTTGAGCTTACTGATTACTCAGCAGGAGCCACTGAGAGAGCAGCTGAGGCGGTTGGATATCGAGATTGTGTCCCCTGGGGATTCGGCAAGACTTATGTCCTTGGTCTTGCAACCCACTCTGTTGAACAGGATTAGAGAGAAACAGAGTGGGGACCCCTATCTTGAGCAGATTCGAGACCAGGTTCAGCGTGGTCAGGGAGGGGACTTTACTGTAGACGTAGCGGGAGTACTGAGGTACAGGGACCGCTACTGCGTGCCCGTGGACTTGGATATTAGAGAGCTGATCTTGAGGGAAGCTCACTATACACCTTGCACCCTCCATCCTGGGGGAACTAAGATGTATAGGGATTTGAGGGCACAGTTTTGGTGGCATGGCATGAAGAGAGATATTGGAAGGTTTGTGGCCCATTGTCTAACTTGTCAGCAAGTTAAAGCTGAGCATCAGGTTCCAGCTGGCATGTGAGGACCCGGAAATTCCCACGTTTGGATTACTGTTGGATCTCCGGCTTCTGGAGACCCGTGTTGGGTGCTAGAGGTGTTTGCGCGCATATTGGACCCAAGATTTGGACTCGGCATAAAAAATGGATCAAGTTTGCTTTCCCGGGAATTTTTGAGAAATTTTAGAAGTGGAATTTGGCAAATCGGACTTCGGATTTGGATTCAGCGCGCGAAAACGGTCAAGATGGACTATTTACTTGTATTTTTCGAAGCCCGGATGACCCGGCACGGATTTCGAGGTGATATGGTACTGTTCCGGCCGCCGGAGGGGCGCCGGCGGCGGCGGCGGGCGGCGGAGCGCGGCGGCTGGCGGCGGCGGAGACGCGCGGTCCACCGCGGAGGCGTGCACCCGGGCGGAGGACGCGTGGCGCCTTCCGGTTGGCCGGCGCAGCGGGCGCGGTCCACGGTATTGGCGCGGGTGCACGGTGGACCGGGTGCGGACACGTGGTTGTTTTTGGTTGGCGGGTTCTGGTGCGCGCGGTCCACGCGACGAGAGGCAGGTGCCTCGGGGCGCGTGCCCGACGTGCGGCAGAGGGAGGCGCGGTCGCGCACGTGGGCGCGGCGTGGGCGCGGTCGGGGGCGACGTGGGGGCGCCACGTGGCGTCCCGCGGTTGATCGGGTGCAGCTGCGCACGCCCGCGTGTCGGGACACGTGGCGCTGCGCAGTTGGCGGGCGCGCGTGCGCCGGGCGCAGGCGGTGTCGGCGGGACGCGTGGCGGGCCCTCGGGCTTTCGGGCGCGCACAGTGTTGGGCCGGGCCCAACACTGTAGCGGCCCGAATGTTCCGGGCGCCCGGAACTTTGGCCCAAAAGTCCAAAGTCGGATTTTTTGGGCTCGGCCTATAAATAGGCGGTTGGCTGGGGCTTTTTGCCCCCTTTCCCGAGCTCCCTTCCCCTTGCACCCTTAAGCAAAGATGGAGATCTTTGTGCTGCGCATCATCTGGCGGAGGCCCGGATTTTTTGGAAGCCGCGGCATCGACGACTTCGGCATCGGAGCGCAGTGTGGCGATTTTTCATCGGAGGCCCGTTATCGTCGCAGTTCGATCTGAGAGGTCTACAGAGCTACTCCGTCAGTATTTTTGGACGATTTCTGCGGCGTTGGAATCATGAGAGGTACGTCTTCGATTTTCGTGTTGATCATCTTGCTGGATTCAGAGTTTATGACACGGTTTTCGAGGCATTTCTAAGCCGCTGTTTTCTGGTGGAGTTTTTGGACAGCGGCCCCTTGCCGGAATTTTATCTCCGCAACCGAGTGTCGGATCGAGATGAGCCTATACACTTTTTGGATCTACTCATCGCAAGGATTATCATCATATTTTTCTTGGATTTTTCCGAGACCTTCCCGGAGGTATACTATTCCTCTCTTGTCTGTGTTTGAGTTTACAGTTGCATGGTTGTGAGTGTTTGCGCACCTGTACTGTGGAATTTGTAACTTGGCCTACGGGGCTCCGAATTGGGCGTGCAGGTACCCGTTTCGAAGGTATCGACGCGAGGATCGCAGCAGTATTTTTATTGGAATTTTTGGAGTTCGTTTTACAGGTGAAAATTTCGCATTAAGGGGACTGTTCCCAGCAGATTTGTGATGCTTGGATTTTATGGAATTAAGTGTAACTTTGGGTTGTGTTTTTGTACCCAGGAGGTATTGATCACTGTTCCTATATTGTTGGATTGGTGGGTGTGTAGAGATATCTGTTTCTGGACTGTCTCAGCTGTGCGACTCCGGACAGTTAGCATTTTCAGGTGGGTGGCCTTGTCTCCAAGATTGACGGACTGTGCTTTAAATCTGCTATAGTAGGACTATGCATGATAGTGAAATGCTTATGCAGCATGTTAGAATGTAGGAATTGCTATTCCTTGTTTTATCTGATGGTATTGTCATCTCCTTGCTTTTTACCATCTGTAAATTATAGTTATTGGAACTTGACCTAGCACCCCGTCATATGTTGCATGTGTAACCAGACTAGTAGAAAACCCTCACTTGGGCTAGGGTTATTTCTGCTTTAGACATCCACACTTCTACTTTCCTGGACATAGTGTTCTTCCTCGCCCGGGTAGTGGGCCGGGTGGTCAGGAGTTATCTTTTAGTGCGGGATGCATGTTACACTCGTGCTTGGGAGCAGAGTGGAGTCTGGTAGATGTAGTTGGTTGTTCATCTGTCGCGGGAGCCGTTTGGGTAGACGGCGGTCCCGAGATGTTTTATTTTTCTTGTTTTATCTGTCGCCGCTGTGCTAGTGGCAGCGGTGGATCAGTGTTAGCAGGACCTTAAACCCAGAACCTTTTTGGACACACATATGATTTTTGTCAACCAAATGGTTTCTTCCAAGCATCGTAGGGTCGCCGGAGTCTGTTCTTGTTTGATTGGACGAATGCATTAGCCCTTCGAGGCTTGGATATAAAACTTGGTTTCAACTGTTTTCCTAAAAAGAACTAAAAATCATTAAATATGGATTTCTTACAGATCAGATGGCTTCAGTAAGAAATGTCACCTTTTTCTTATAAATTAACCACCCGAGATGATTCGAGTGGTCTGGGTTCTAAGGTCTGCCTTCTTCTTGGGACGAGAACAACGAGAGGCTATGCCTAGAGCCTGTTCTTGTTTGATTTGGGTTGTAGGTTCTAGTCTTTCGGTGTTCCCGGACCCTTCATTGAGTCAGTGGTTGAGATGTTCGGCCTGTTTGGCCTGTTGAGTCAGCTGTTCGCAGTGGATGCGATGTTGGCCGGTTGAGGCAGTTGTTCGCAGTAGATGCGACGTTTGGCCTGTTTGGCCTGTTGAGACAGTTTCTCGTAGTGGATGCGACTTTGTGCTATGAGTTGGTAGAGTGTGATCTAGAGGTTGTTTTTCCTGATTTAGTGGTGGAGGTGGTTCTCCCACTTAGCCTTGAGGATCTTGGGGTTCTGGCAGATCGAGTCGTGGAGGTTTCCCGACTCAGCCATGGTCGTGCATTATCAGATTGAGTCGTTGAGGGTTCTCCGACTTAGCTGTTTGAGTCGAGGTTCTTTTTCCGACTGAGTTGTGTTTTGAGCTTGGAGTTACCGATCTGTTTGATCGTGGATCATAGCCTGCATGAGCCACATTTGAGCTTGACAGAGATACTTTACAGAGATACTTGAGATGGGTTACTTTTTACTCGAGCGGGTCGCTCCCCTCGAGTGCCACTCCGGAGTAGGCGAGACCGGGCTGTTGTACCGGCGAGAGTTTGAGCTTTTCTTTTGCGGCTTGTCATCGCATTTGTCCCTCTGGCTGTGCTTGTGTTGGCAGTCATGGACGTCCTACGTAAGTCCGCTCCTCCGGGACGTAACGGCAGTAGGTTGGCGCAGGCTTGACTGGACCCGAGGAGGCAGTCAGTTCAGATTGGGTGATCTGAGATGAGTGTTAGTTGTGGCATCATGTTCTTTCTGTTCCACTCTTTGAGCATCTAGATAGAGGCATAGTAGCTGTAGAGTTTACTTTTCCCAGCTTTCCTTACTGCACGGCTTTTGTTACTTTATGCCTCTAGTGGACTTAGTGGGCAGACCGTCGGGCTTGTTGGCGGCACCCACTGAGAACTACTTGGGACGTAGTTCTCACACCCGTCGTGGTGTCTTTTCCCACAGGAACTTCTACTCCAGTTCCTGTTGTTCCTGTTGCTGATCCTTCTGACCGAGGCGAGGGAGTCGCGAGCTAGTTCCCTACCCGTCGTTGGAGTGTAGCGGTACCCCTTCAGAGGAGAGCTTCAGTAGATTAGTTATTTTATTTTCCTCCTTTGAGAGACTGTTGTAGTGAGGATTGTTATGTATTGAGAGCCTGTACACTGATGTATTTATTGGAGATACCTCTCGGTTGAGTTCTGAGTTTGTATATGAGGATACTGTATGATTATCATTGTTGGGAGACGGACATTGTTGTAGTATTTCCAGTTGTACAGTGATTGATTTAGTTATACAGCAGATTTTTATTTATAGCTCTGATATCTGTTTAGCTGTAGTACTTTTCTTGCAGGTAGGACGCTTCGCCTATGCGGGTTTGGCATAGGTGGCGGATCTGTTGGCGAGCCGGGTCGCAGTTTCGACCCTGGGGCGTGACAGATTAGAGTGGTATCAGAGCCTAGGTTGTAGGTCATCGAGGACTTAGAAACCCTAGGCTTGTGGTTGGACATTAGGATGACTACGTGAGAGTCGTGACTTTTAGCGAGAGTCCTGATCGAGTTTTGTACCTCTCCCAAGAGACGGGATGAGTGATTGGCATGTTTATGCTCCTAAGCGATTATGTTGGCTGCAGACAACATAATGTTGTGGAATTGGTAACATGCCTTAGACTTTCGCTGGATTGGGTCGTATGATTGATGTGTCCTGATGTTTGTTATTGTGCAGTGGACCTACGATGCTTTTGAGACGTCGTGCAGTGAGGAATGCGCATTCCGCATCTGATGAGTAACCCGGGCAGCGGGAGGCAGAGCTATCAGAGCAGAGCGAGACCCAGGAGTTATGGATCCAGATGGCACAGATGTCGGAGGCTGTCCGATGCCAGGAAAAAGCCATGGAACGTTTGATGCGCTTGTTGGAGCAAAGAGCACAGCTAGTTGCAGTACCGCTTGAGTGTCCTCCAGTACTTTCTTCCTATGCAGTGGTACCTTCAGTTGTACTTGTGGCACCGACTGAGCGAGCAGCCCCTCCGTGTCGATGAGTTGTGCCGAGGCACCGAGGCAGGATGGATAGTGGATAGTAGCTGAGCTTAGGGACATCATTGATCGATGGAGCCAGTCCCGGCAGTCTGAACCATCCCGATTCATAGGTTTGAGTTGGAGCCTTGTAGGCAGAATTGGGGTTGGTGGTGATGGAGAGACTATCTGAGAGCCTCCCTGTGCTAGGGAGTTTATACAGTTGTTGAACTGCACGCTCCAGGTTTCGAGGGACGAGGCGCATAGGATATGTTTGACTGGGAATGGTTGGCGCCAGGACACCTTTCAGTTTAGTTGGTCCCTCCGTTTTGGATTATTGACGCTTCGATAGAGTAGGCGTGGTGTGTGGAGCGTGGCGCTGCAGTTCCTTTGGATAGGGATCTGCCACCAGAGGCGAGTTCTGGATTTTGGTGCTTCGCGCCGAGTGATGGAGGACAGATCGGACGGCAGAGACATTTCTGATTTCTTTTCCTGGATAACGGGTCCCCGAGATGCCAGAGTTTGGGCGGGTCCCGATAGCAGCATCAGCATCTACGTCAGAGTGGCGCGGCGGTAGCGTGGATTGGCTATCTGCGGAGGACCGCATTTGTCACCCCTGTGTGAGTAGAGGCGGAGGTCGTGCTCCCTATATGGATAGTCTTGATTTTCAGGCAAACTGAGCGACGACCACTTTCATCGAGCGGATGAATTGGTGCCGCCCGGCTGGAGGGCGCCACAGCAGCGGATTGGGTTGTCACCGGCATGATTTCTTTACAGCTGTCTGAGATAGAGTGTTTTTTGTTTTCCTGTCTGGACTGGAGGTAGAGTTGTTACCACGTGCACTAGAGGTACAGGTTCCTGTTGGTATTGTGCACTTGGGGAAGCCTTATGGATTATGTCTTGTGCTGTTGAGACTTGGAATTTTGCCGGCAGTTGACGGTTGGGTTACAGCTCCACGACTCAGATTGAGCACACGGGATGGACCAGTTGGTGCGGTATCGCGCAACGTTTGATTGTGGATTGAGAACCGTGACCTTCCCGCGAGTTGGACAACTGGAGATCATTTTCTCAGGTCGCCGTGGCATCCTTCCTGCAGTAGTGGCTTCAGCGGTTTTGGGTTGGGTGCTACCTGTTGAGCGTAGGTGACGTTTAGGACTAGAGTTGTGTTCCCAGGGGTCACGGTTAGATCGTAGCTTCTGTTTTGTAGCCACAGCAGGAACGGCTTCAACACTTCTCTCCCTTTCCTCGCCTTGTACTGAAATTTCCGAACATGACGAGAGCTTCGAAAGACTGCTCCAGAAATGGAGACGGTGCCCGAACCTGTTCTTGTTTGATTGGGGCGAAGGCACTGGTCTTTCGGAATTTTCAGACTTTTCGTTAATTTCAGCTGTTTTTATAAACAGAGAGTTAGGGTTGACAACTTTCCTGCTGGTGGGGCCCTTACCTTTTCTTGTTGGGTTGTGGTGACGTTCTTCGTGTGGTTTGGACGAGTAGATTCGGTTAATCTTCCTTGTCCCCAGCTTTTTGGAGTTCCTGAGGTTTTCCGCGTCTCAGCTCAGAGGTGTTTTGCTTTGGACCCCTCGCCCGTGTTTGACTCGCTCTAGTTGAGATTTGTGGGTGTGGGAGTACGAGGGACGCCCGTTGCGAATTCTGGCTCGTGTGATGAGAGAATTGCGCAACCGGGCCATGCCGTACTGATTATTATTTTGTTGAGGAGTAATCACGGGGAGTGAGTAGCGACTGGGGAGTTGGAGAATGTGTTGTTGGATGCTTACCCTTGGCTTTGAACTCCCTTTTGAGCCGTGTTTGTTTCGAGGACGAAACTTTCTTTTAGTGGGGGAGGATGTGAGGACCCGGAAATTCCCACGTTTGGATTACTGTTGGATCTGCGGCTTCTGGAGACCCGTGTTGGGTGCTAGAGGTGTTTGCGCGCATATTGGACCCAAGATTTGGACTCGGCATAAAAAATGGATCAAGTTTGCTTTCCCGGGAATTTTTGAGAAATTTTAGAAGTGGAATTTGGCAAATCGGACTTCGGATTTGGATTCAGCGCGCGAAAACGGTCAAGATGGACTATTTACTTGTATTTTTCGGAGCCCGGATGACCCGGCACGGATTTCGAGGTGATTTGGTACTGTTCCGGCCGCCGGAGGGGCGCCGGCGGCGGCGGCGGGCGGCGGAGCGCGGCGGCTGGCGGCGGCGGAGACGCGCGGTCCACCGCGGAGGCGTGCACCCGGGCGGAGGACGCGTGGCGCCTTCCGGTTGGCCGGCGCAGCGGGCGCGGTCCACGGTATTGGCGCGGGTGCACGGTGGACCGGGTGCGGACACGTGGCTGTTTTTGGTTGGCGGGTTCTGGTGCGCGCGGTCCACGCGACGAGAGGCAGGTGCCTCGGGGCGCGTGCCCGACGTGCGGCAGCGGGAGGCGCGGTCACGCACGTGGGCGCGGCGTGGGCGCGGTCGGGGGCGACGTGGGGGCGCCACGTGGCGTCCCGCGGTTGGTCGGGTGCAGCTGCGCACGCCCGCGTGTCGGGACACGTGGCGCTGCGCAGTTGGCGGGCGCGCGTGCGCCGGGCGCAGGCGGCGTCGGCGGGACGCGTGGCGGGCCCTCGGGCTTTCGGGCGCGCACAGTGTTGGGCCGGGCCCAACACTGTAGCGGCCCGAATGTTCCAGGCGCCCGGAACTTTGGCCCAAAAGTCCAAAGTCGGATTTTTTGGGCTGGGCCTATAAATAGGCGGTTGGCTGGGGCTTGTTGCCCCCTTTCCCGAGCTCCCTTCCCCTTGCACCCTTAAGCAAAGATGGAGATCTTTGTGCTGCGCATCATCTGGCGGAGGCCCGGATTTTTTGGAAGCCGCGGCATCGACGACTTCGGCATCGGAGCGCAGTGTGGCGATTTTTCATCGGAGGCCCGTTATCGTCGCAGTTCGATCTGAGAGGTCTACAGAGCTACTCCATCAGTATTTTTGGACGATTTCTGCGGCGTTGGAATCACGAGAGGTACGTCTTCGATTTTCGTGTTGATCATCTTGCTGGATTCAGAGTTTATGACACGGTTTTCGAGGCATTTCTAAGTCGCTGTTTTCTGGTGGAGTTTTTGGACAGCGGCCCCTTGCCGGAATTTTATCTCCACAACCGAGTGTCGGATCGAAAGGAGCCTATACACTTTTTGGATCTACTCGTCGCAAGGATTATCATCATATTTTTCTTGGATTTTTCCGAGACCTTCCCGGAGGTATACTATTCCTCTCTTGTCTGTGTTTGAGTTTACAGTTGCATGGTTGTGAGTGTTTGCGCACCTGTACTGTGGAATTTGTAACTTGGCCTACGGGGCTCCGAATTGGGCGTGCAGGTACCCGTTTCGAAGGTATCGACGCGAGGATCGCAGCAGTATTTTTATTGGAATTTTTGGAGTTCGTTTTACAGGTGAAAATTTCGCATTAAGGGGACTTTTCCCAGCAGATTTGTGATGCTTGGATTTTATGGAATTAAGTGTAACTTTGGGTTGTGTTTTTGTACCCAGGAGGTATTGATCACTGTTCCTGTATTGTTGGATTGGTGGGTGTGTAGAGATATCTATTTCTGGACTGTCTCAGCTGTGCGACTCCGGACAGTTAGCATTTTCAGGTGGGTGCCCTTGTCTCCAAGATTGACGGACTGTGCTTTAAATCTGCTATAGTAGGACTATGCATGATAGTGAAATGCTTGTGCAGCATGTTAGAATGTAGGAATTGCTATTCCTTGTTTTATCTGATGGTATTGTCATCTCCTTGCTTTTTACCATCTGTAATTTATAGTTATTGGAACTTGACCTAGCACCCCGTCATATGTTGCATGTGTAACCAGACTAGTAGAAAACCCTCACTTGGGCTAGGGTTATTTCTTCTTTAGACATCCACACTTCTACTTTCCTGGACATAGTGTTCTTCCTCGCCCGGGTAGTGGGCCGAGTGGTCAGGAGTTATCTTTTAGTGCGGGATGCATGTTACACTCGTGCTTGGGAGCAGAGTGGAGTCTGGTAGATGTAGTTGGTTGTTCATCTGTCGCGGGAGCCGTTTGGGTAGACGGCGGTCCCGAGATGTTTTATTTTTCTTGTTTTTTCTGTCGCCGCTGTGCTAGTGGCAGCGGTGGATCAGTGTTAGCAGGACCTTAAACCCAGAACCTTTTTGGACACACATATGATTTTTGTCAACCAAATGGTTTCTTCCAAGCATCGTAGGGTCGCCGGAGTCTGTTCTTGTTTGATTGGACGAAGGCATTAGCCCTTCGAGGCTTGGATATAAAACTTGGTTTCAACTGTTTTCCTAAAAAGAACTAAAAATCATTAAATATGGATTTCTTACAGATCAGATGGCTTCAATAAGAAATGTCACCTTTTTCTTATAAATTAACCACCCGAGATGATTCGAGTGGTCTGGGTTCTAAGGTCTGCCTTCTTCTTGGGACGAGAACAACGAGAGGCTATGCCTAGAGCCTGTTCTTGTTTGATTTGGGTTGTAGGTTCTAGTCTTTCGGTGTTCCCGGACCCTTCATTGAGTCAGTGGTTGAGATGTTCGGCCTGTTCGGCCTGTTGAGTCAGCTGTTCGCAGTGGATGCGATGTTGGCCGGTTGAGGCAGTTGTTCGCAGTAGATGCGACGTTTGGCCTGTTTGGCCTGTTGAGACAGTTTCTCACAGTGGATGCGACTTTGTGCTATGAGTTGGTAGAGTGTGATCTAGAGGTTGTTTTTCCTGATTTAGTGGTGGAGGTGGTTCCCCCACTTAGCCTTGAGGATCTTGGGGTTCTGGCAGATCGAGTCGTGGAGGTTTCCCGACTCAGCCATGGTCGTGCATTATCAGATTGAGTCGTTGAGGGTTCTCCGACTTAGCTGTTTGAGTCGAGGTTCTTTTTCCGACTGAGTTGTGTTTTGAGCTTGGAGTTACCGATCTGTTTGATCGTGGATCATAGCCTGCATGAGCCACATTTGAGCTTGACAGAGATACTTTACAGAGATACTTGAGATGGGTTACTTTTTACTCGAGCGGGTCGCTCCCCTCGAGTGCCACTCCGGAGTAGGCGAGACCGGGCTGTTGTACCGGCAAGAGTTTGAGCTTTTCTTTTGCGGCTTGTCATCGCATTTGTCCCTCTGGCTGTGCTTGTGTTGGCAGTCATGGACGTCCTACGTAAGTCCGCTCCTCCGGGACGTAACGGCAGTAGGTTGGCGCAGGCTTGACTGGACCCGAGGAGGCAGTCAGTTCAGATTGGGTGATCTGAGATGAGTGTTAGTTGTGGCATCATGTTCTTTCTGTTCCACTCTTTGAGCATCTAGATAGAGGCATAGTAGCTGTAGAGTTTACTTTTCCCAGCTTTCCTTACTGCACGGCTTTTGTTACTTTATGCCTCTAGTGGACTTAGTGGGCAGACCGTCGGGCTTGTTGGCGGCACCCACTGAGAACTACTTGGGACGTAGTTCTCACACCCGTCGTGGTGTCTTTTCCCACAGGAACTTCTACTCCAGTTCCTGTTGTTCCTGTTGCTGATCCTTCTGACCGAGGCGAGGGAGTCGCGAGCTAGTTCCCTACCCGTCGTTGGAGTGTAGCGGTACCCCTTCAGAGGAGAGCTTCAGTAGATTAGTTATTTTATTTTCCTCCTTTGAGAGACTGTTGTAGTGAGGATTGTTATGTATTGAGAGCCTGTACACTGATGTATTTATTGGAGATACCTCCCGGTTGAGTTCTGAGTTTGTATATGAGGATACTGTATGATTATCATTGTTGGGAGACGGACATTGTTGTAGTATTTCCAGTTGTACAGTGATTGATTTAGTTATACAACAGATTTTTATTTATAGCTCTGATATCTGTTTAGCTGTAGTACTTTTCTTGCAGGTAGGACGCTTCGCCTATGCGGGTTTGGCATAGGTGGCGGATCTGTTGGCGAGCCGGGTCGCAGTTTCGACCCTGGGGCGTGACATGGCAAGTTGCAGAGCCTTCCAATACCCGAATGGAAATGGGGCCGTGTCACTATGGACTTCATTGTGGGACTGCCGAGGACTCAGAGTGGAGCTGATGCTATATGGGTGATTGTGGATCGACTGACCAAATCAGCCCATTTCTTGCCGATGCAGTCGACTTGGACTTTAGAGAGGTTAGCACAGTTATACCTGGACGAGATTGTGAGACTACACGGGGTGCCAGCGTCGATTGTGTCTGATAGGGACCCGAGGTTCGCTTCACAGTTTTGGAGGAGCTTGCAGACAGCCTTGGGGACCCAGCTTCAGTTTAGCACCGCCTTTCACCCACAGACTGACGAACAGTCCGAGCGGACCATCCAGACACTGGAGGATATGTTGAGAGCTTGTGTCTTGAGCTTTAGCGGCAGTTGGGATCGACATTTGAGGCTAGCAGAGTTCGCCTATAACAATAGCTTCCAGGCGAGCATTCAGATGGCGCCCTATGAAGCATTATATGGACGGAAATGTCGATCGCCTTTTTGTTGGAGTGACGTGGGTGAAAGGAAAACCTTGGGACCTGATCTGCTTTTGGAGGCCGAGGAAAAGGTTAAAGTCATTCGGCGCCATTCAGTGACTGCACAGAGCCGACAGCGGAGCTACGCCGATAGGAGGCGGCGAGACTTGGAGTTTCAGGTGGGAGATCATGTTTTTCTAAAAGTCTCGCCCTCTCGAGGGGTACGTCGTTTTGGAGTGCGCGGGAAGCTGAGCCCGCGTTTTATTGGACCATTTGAGAAATTGGAGCGCATTGGACCTATCGCCTATCGTGTTGCGCTACCGCCGCGGTTGGCGGGTACTCATGACGTGTTTCATGTTTCTGTTTTGAGGAGGTATATGTATGATTCCTCGCACATTTTGGACTTCACCTCTTAGGAGTTGGATGAGGAGCTGCACTTTCAGGAGCACCCGGTGCGGATTCTTGCTCGGGAGACGAGAGAATTGCGCAATCGGGTTATACCTTATGTGAAGGTTTTGTGGAGCCACCACGATGAGAGGGAGGCCACTTGGGAACTCGAGGATGAGCTGAGGATTTCTTGCCCTTATTTATTTGAGACACCCTCCTGAGTTTCTGTTCCAGTTTGGTTTCGAGGACGAAACCTATTTAAGGGGGGGAGAGTGTAGAGTTCGGGATTTGCGTCGAGCACCGACTCCGCAGGTAATTGCAGAAAAATTTAAAATTTCTTGGAACATGTGTATTTTATATTTACAGCGGGGTTCGGGTGTTTTCAGACTGTCGCGGAAGCTCCCGGGACGAAAAGTGAGTCGGCGGCGCGAGATTTGCGCTTATTGGACTTGGGCAGCTCGGCTGGGGGCCTTTGCACCTTGGAGTTCTGGAACAGGGAGCCTGGTTCCGGTACCCAGTGCTCAGGGGCAAGTTTTTTTTGGCTGCAGGCTTGATATTTATGAAGGGTATTAAGGTAAATTCATATCTTTGTTGCTTTAACCCTACACTTGGTCTATTTATACAAGCCTTTTCACCTATTCTTCTCCACGTTAACCTAAGGAAAGAAAAGAAGAAAGAAAGAGAAGCTAGGAGAAGAAGGTGAAGGAGAAGAGGAAGGAGTGTGCAATCTTGTTCCTGCTGCTTGAAGTGGTGCCGCGCGCGCACACCAGACCACACTCGAGGTAGGTTGACAGATATTTTATTTGTTGGGTTGTGGATTTAAATTATGGTTTTGGAGTAGATTTTGAGTTGAGTTGCATGTTCTTCTCTCTTTTCCTTGCTTGCATTGGAGGCAGCTTGGGCTGCTTGGGCTGTAGGTGGTTACTGCGCAGGGCCGCAACAGCATGCATGCATGCGTGCACATGCTGGTGATGTGGGTTGGCTGAGGTGGAGCAGAGTTGCGCAGGGTGTTATTAGAGGACTCGAGGTTGCTGGGTGAGTTTCCGGAGATTTTTCGGAGTGCGCGACAAATTGTATGGAATGTTTCTAATGCTTCTATAGGCATTTTTTTATCATGTCTAGGGTGTTATTTTTACTGTTGGTAAATCTGATAGTTGCCTAGAAAATTCTAGAAAATTCGGTAAAGCCCCAGATTATTTTTTGTACACTCCTATTACTGCGAGACACTAGTTTGCATGATTAGGAAGCTTTACTTTTGCACCGGAATCGAAATAAAAATCAATAAGCCCATTTTAAGAAAAAAACCGGCAATTTAAAGGTAATTTGTATAATTATGGACCTTCAGTGAAATGGTGTGATTCCTGGGTGCATGTGACCTCGTGCCTGGGGGCCGGGGGATTTTTGGTTGGTTCATGAATGATTCCACTAGTGTCCTGGGGATTTGCGATAGCTTATCAGAGTGGGTCGAGAGGGTTTACCGACCTAGACTTGAGTCGTGGTGTGGGCATTGGGTTTCGATCCGTGGTTGAGGATTATCAGTTAGTAGGACGCCCCACGCAGAGTGGGCAAGTGCGTTCCTATCAGATAGTAGGATGCCCCACGCAGAGTGGGCAGGTGCGTTGCTATCAGTTAGTCGGACGCCCGACGCAGAGTGGGTAGGCGCGCTCCTGACAGATAGTAGGACGCCCCACGCAGAGTGGGCAGGTGCGTACCTATCAGTTAGTAGGACGCCCCACGCAGAGTGGGCAGGTGCGTCCCTACCAGTTAGTAGGACGCCCCACGCAGAGTGGGCAGGAGCGTTCCTAGACTATTGGCACAGGCCTGACTGGACCCGTTAGGGCAGTCATAGAGATGGGTGTATAAGCGGGTGGTTGTATGTTATGTTCATTGATAGTTTTCCTTGGAGCATCATATTGAGGCATGTAGTGGTAGTTTACTTTCCAGCTTGCATTTTTATCTATCTACCTATCTATCTGTTGCCTCCGGTAGACTTAGTGGGCATACCGTGGACATTTGGTGATGGTACCCACTGAGAGCTACCTTTTGTAGTAGTTCTCACACCCGCTGTGGTGCCAGGTGTTCCTGAGGCAGCTACTCCGGGATCAGTTCATGCGGAGTCATCAGACCGAGGTAAGGGCGTGGCCGACTTGTTGCTTACCCGAGTCTGTGGAGTCAGTGTTAGAGTCGCCTTGTATTTTTATTTCCCACTTTTGTACTAGACTGGATATTGTACTTGTCAGATACTGGTGTATGTATTTTTTTTGGACTTGGTTTTATAGAGATTTTGTTATTCAGTCTTACTTTTCATTGTAGTTCTTTTAGCTCTGATATCTGTATAGCTTAGACCTCTTTTGCAGGTAGACGCTTTGTCTGTGCGGGAAATCCCGTGCAGGAGGCGGGTCTGTTGGCGAGCCCGGGTCGCAGTTTCGACCGCGGGGCGTGACACTTAGTGGCTTAGGTCCACATCCTAAACCACGAAGATATCCAGAACGTGCAGCAAAAGTCTGTGTTAAATGCTCTTCTATTGATAATGGAGGACCACCTAACTCTTCTTGTGACTGTGATACATGCTCAAATTGATCCTACATTTAATAAAATACATTTGTAACAAGAAATATTTATATATTTGCATGAAATATGTTCTTTTTCACTACTCTAAGCATATAAAACCAAAGGTCGAACTAGAGATGTGTTATGAAATAAGGTTGTTGTACCAGAGCATTTTGAGCTTTAGCAGAACACCATGTCCCATTAGTTCTTCTTTGATGTGTAGCCTTCTAATATTCGGTAAAATCAGGATCATCCTCACTTCTTGGATCTCTCTGTAATTAAAAATTAGAAATATTATGTCATAAAATGGATATAGTATAAAAATATATCCATAAATTAACTTCATTAACAAAATCACCATATCATGTAGAACAGAAGCAAATGATTTTCTGCCACAGATTGAACTAGATGATTGTTTGGATCGATTTGCTTTATTTCGCTCCGACATGCTCTACAAGAAATTAAATATGGTTATATTTGAATATAAGAATAATCCTTCTAAACTAATAGATATATGTATAAAAAATTTAACAACCTTAAATGGTTCAGAGCCAAAGTATTCTATTAAAGATGCCCAATCAGATTCTGAAATATCATCTGGACAATTTTGAAGCCTTTCCTCATCTGTCTCAAATTGTTTATAATGGAGATGCTTGCGATGCCTCCAATCTCTATACAGATGATTTAAATTGGACATGACTTCCTTTCTAAAGCCATCAAGGCCGTTGTGTTTTTCCTCAAAAGTATTATGTAAGATTCGTGAAATTTAAATTCGAAATAAATGAAAGAAAAGAATGGAGTCAAGATGACTCAGAATTAGAAAGAGCACAAATAGCGAAATTGACCTTTTGCTACTGTGTAAATTGCACGGTTTACGAGATAGAAATATTGCCTTTCAAATTCGAGCCAAATCTCGAAAATCCGAGATCACCAGTGCGACCGTCTCTTCGAACTGATCGAAAATGATATAGATCAAATTCAGATCCAACGGTCGGATCTTCCAGAAATCAGCGAAAAAGCGGACGGAACCTGCGACTTAAGTGAATAATGCTGTGAACAGTAAGTGAATAGTAAACCCTATTTTCAAATCCCCTTAGTGCCGACGTTAGCCAATTCGCTGTCTGAACTCCGATCATAGCAATCTAGGTAGTCGATTTGATCGGTTTCGTCGTTCTGAACGCAATGGCACTGACAGAATTTCCGTTTGGCGACCCTAGAGTCTCAAAAAGCGTGATAAACTGTATTTCTGTATAGTATTGATGGACCGAGAAATTATCCGAGCATTTTTCTCGAAAAATAAAAATCGCTACCTGATAAGTTTCGTCGAGCCGGACGTCGTGGCGAAGTCCATTTTTCGTTTCGACGATAGAAATGCCCCGAAAAGCGTGAAATACGACAGAAAACATTATAAATTGCACTTATACCCTATACTTATGCCTCGATTTGCGTGCCACCTCTGTGGTGAGGGACCTAGATGTGAAGGAAACATGCTGTGAGGGACCTTGGTCTAAATATCCTGTATATAGGGATACATTAGCATTTTATACAATACACATACAAATACTCGCATTAGGGTTCTCCTTCTGCAACCCTAATCCAGAAACTCGAGCACCTAGCCACACCCCTAGACTCCTCTCCTCCCTCTGCATCTCTCCTCGCGCGCCGCCGGCCGCCGCTGCACCTCTCCGGAACAGGAAAAGGAAGCAAGGAAAAGCTCGATCTCGGGTTGGGTGGAGAGAGAAAGCAACAAAGAGGTTTGGATTGATCCAGACCATATCTGAAGGCACATCAGTGCCTTAGAGACCCAGTCCGAGGAGTCCCGGCGTCCTGCTCCGCCGCGCGCCGCCGGGGGAAATTCCTCTCTTGATTCTTGCTCCGACGAGGTGAGTTTATGGAAAGGATTTTGTTTAAATGGACTTTGGACATGTGTATGGTGTTGCTGACATCAAGTGGGTTCTCCCTGTGAAGCCCGAGCCGTCGCCGTGCCTCCGGTTGCCGGCGGGAGCAACCCATCGCCGAAAAACCTTATTTAGTCCGAGCTTGAGCACGGGCGACATCCGGCCATTGTACTCAAGATCAGAACTGTTGATCTTGCTCCTCTTGGCGACTGCAAGCTTCCCCTAAAGTGTGGGGTTGATCGGACAAGGATCCGCGCCGCGCGACCAAGCCCTAGATCCGAACTTTTTGTGCACTTCGCCGGATTTCCTCCAACCGGCGCCGCCGCTGCCCGAGCTGCCGGCCAACCACTCAGCAAGCACCGGGGGACTGAGAGGAAGGTTTTGGTCCATCTTGCGCCGGCCCGGGAGTCGCCGGCCGGAATCCGCCATTAGAGGTGACCATCTTCACCGAGCTTTGATGATTTCGATCTCCGGCGATCGCCGGGGCTCCGTCAAATAGGATAGCGGCCCAGGTATGTTCCATTGGTCTCTGTGAAGCCTCCCATGCACTTGCATGTAAATCCTAACGTGGGATTTGTGCGCACCGGAGTTGCACCACTTATTGCACCCAAGCTTGCAACTCCGGCCACCGCGCGTCGCCGGCGCTTTCCGCCGCCGGGCTTTGACCCAGGTATGCTCTAATAGTTCCTATTAAACTTCCCATATAGGTGCATGTGGACCATGAGTGGTAGAAGTGAAGTTTCCATTGTTTGCACCCAAGGTTGCCCGAGCTTGCACCTTCGGCCGCCGCCGCCTCCGGTTGCCGGGGAACCACCCAGGTAATCCCTAAACCTTGTGCTCTAGCTTCCCTTCCATCTTAAAAGCCCCAGGATTTGCCTTCTTGCTGAACATGGGCTCGGGCAAGAGTTAGTTGTTTGTATATAAATGATGCCCATTAGATGCTCGATGAAATGTCCCAATGATTCTAAGTTCAGATTCTGGCCATGATCAAAATATAAAAGTTGTTACACACACTCCCCTGAGCTTTATGCTCACTTCAGATCCAATCTTGGCTGTGTGGATTGGTGTGTGGAGCAATGTTGTCCATTAGAGAGCGAGGGACTTGGATCTGGTTGATCCATCAGTTTTGGATTGAAAATAGGGTAAGCCCTGGTGTCCTGGCACTGTCCAGAGACACTTTGATATATAACATTTTGATTTTTGATGAATGGATTTAGAGTTGTATTAAAAACTAGGTAATAAGAGAATAGTGGCCCGTAGTAGGGTATGGGTCTGTTTGCGAAGCCGCGACAGTGTGCTCTTGGCTAATTTGGGGCCACTGGACGCGATGCTCGCGTTAGATTTTGGTTTTGATGAGCCGAAGAAACGAAAATACTATTTGGCTAAGTTAGAGAGGAAAAACATGGCCCGAAGTTTTCCTCGGGCTCTGTGCTGTCGCAAATGAGTGAGCACGGTGTTCAGCAAGTCGATTGTCACCTACTGGAGGTGATGGTTCGTTAAAATGATGTTCCGATAAAAAGAACGAGCGAAAACGGCTCTCAAATACGCTTAGAAGTACGATTTCTGGAAACCCTAGGGGTCAAAATGCAATTGTAGCAATGCGTGCTGTCTAGGGCTGTGTGTGTGTATGATTCCTAAGCTTTTCGTTAGGAATCCAACGGCTCCTGTTGAGCGAAAATTGGTTATCGGTCCGAGAATCGGCAAAATCGTCGGTTTAACGGCTTTCGGCGCGAGTTTCGCGTACTTCGATGTAATAGAACAGTTTATAGATGTGGTTATCCGTCCCTGATTAGTATTCGTGATCCAGGTCCTTGCAGTCTGACTCCACCCCATGAGCCTTCTATTGGAGTCGTTGGATCGGCCTACATTCAGGTGGGTTATCTTCGGTCCGGGCTTTATCTTTTCGGCCCTCTGGTTGCTTTAGTCCAGTCGGACACCTGTTCTTGATTAGTTCTGATGATTTTATCTATATGACACATGATCTTGCCTGATAGACCTTGATCTCCTTAGACATATCATGTATACCTACTCGTCAGCTTTGATATCTTAGTACATAGATTTTCATGATATGATCATGCTTGTTGATTCCTGTCACTTGTTATATTTGCTTCCATATTTCAGATATGCATGATAGACCTATGATTGATATACAGACATATGCATCCCTATCGGGATTTTGATCAGACATACATATTTCTTGTATTCCAGACTGCATGACATGAGATATGATTGATATACAGACATATGCATCCCTGCCGGGATTTTGCTCAGATATACATAATTTTTGTATTCCAGACTGCATGATATGAGATATTATTGAGATATTCAGATACCTGCATCCCTGTTGGGATTTTCTTCGGCTTGTTGCCGACTACCCGGTCGTTGGACCGCGAGCTTGAGCATAGCACTATGATTGCCACGCACCGCTGTACTTCACGAACATCAGGGGAGTCATGACCCGTGTGGATGTTCTTTACCAGTAAAGTGGTCTAGAGGAAGGACCCGTGAGCCCCAGATAGCACTTATGGGTGCGGGGTTATGTCAGTCTGATAGGTGCAAGATAGTGGTATGAGCCTGAGGTCCCCGTGACCAATAATGGCATTGATTGGGTACTTGATATTCTTGTGATTGATGCATAGATTCTATATTTCCATGTTCTAGGATACTTTTCAGTACCTAATCCTGCTCTGTTATATTTGATTGATTCTGGTATTTTCCGTACCTGGATATGCACAGTAGTACGATCATGATAGATTCGCTTATTATCTCTTGTGGATTTCGTTTACAGGATTTTCGAATTTGTCAGTTATAGCTTGATTAGCATCAATTATAGCACTCATTATGTACAGTCACTTGATTATGCTTCATGCCAGTTTATTTCACATACCAGCTTTTGATTGATACCTGCCTATACAGTTACTCTGTATCCTTATTTCAGTACCGGTTATTACTTGAATATTCATATTCAGCTTTACCCCTTGATCTATTACTATCCGCAGATTTTAGTACCCAGTAGGTACGATTAGCTATTTCTCGGCTCGTCGTGCCCACTGGGATACACTCCGGTGTGTCTCACACCCTCGGGTGACTATTTTTCAGGTCGAGCGGGTGTTGGGATGTCGGGACGAATTGGCGAGGTATCGATATAGAGGTTGACCCTGGACAGCCGAAAAGTTATGTATTAGATGTTTGAGAGAAAGGAAATTGTATTTCAGTTGTAAAGTTTACTTGTTGTTGTTGTGGTAGTGCGTAGTTAATACTTTGATGTTGTTACCAAGCTAGCCGTGCATATATAGAAAAGGCTCAATTCCATAGGGGATTGGGACTCTTCTATATATGTGGCGGTCTGTCATTGCCCTGGCTATTTTTGCAACTCTGATTTTTTTTTAAAAAAAAAAAAAAAAAAATTTATACACTGGTTTTTGAACTCGGGGCGTGACATATTAAGATAAAAAATTGAACAAAAAACCAAAGTATTAAGATAAAAAATGGTAATAAGAAGCATAATGCTATGATAAAGGAAAACTAAAGGAAAAGATCATACCATTAAATGATCCCACATCTGATCTTTATAATGTGTCGGCACTTGAGCCCATTTCTGAACATTAAGTGGTGCATATTGACGCAACACCACTCCCATTTCTGTTACGAATTCCGTTAACGCTTGACCGCCCACAGCTCGACCCAAGCGCTTTGATATGTGCACTTCGCCTTTAGAACCCTCCTTTCTCTTTTTCGCATTTGGATTTGTAGTAGGCCCCCTACCTCTCTTCTTGGCTACAACATAATGTATAGCAAATTTAGTATAAGATAATGAAAAATGATGCTCTACTTATATAGAATGTAATTAATAATAATAATTAATTATGTGATAAAACCTGTAGTGTTAATGTCTGGAGTAGCAACAATTGGAGATGATGACTGCTCAATTATAGTTTCACGAGAATCTTGGAATACATGTTCCCCTTCACTGATTGGTGGAGTAGGTTCTGATCTTTGAGATTGTGATCTAAGCCATGGCTTTTGAGGTTGAAAGCCCACCGATGCTTTAGAGGTCTTCCTTTCCCCCACCATTGCCTGTCAATCACATAAACATGAAATATTAAGAAGTCAAAGCAAGCTTATCAAGTATTATCACTAAACACAAATTAAAATTTGCAAGAATAAATAATAAATAATAAATTTTTACCTGAGAACAAGAAAGGTCAAGTTTCGTTCAAAAAATTGCTATCATCACTGTTACAGTTTAAGAGGTCCTCTTCGTGCGCAGTTACATTGATATTGACCTCACTTACAATCTCATGTATAATATCTCTAGCCATCTCAAAATTATTTAAATCATCCTGATCGCTATCGCCATCTAATCTATAGAAATTACCTATATTCTCATTTTCTTGAATTGGTATTGCTGTAGAATTCTCTTGATTAGTAGCACTATTTTCTATGCTAGGCTCATCATAAAGATCCCGAGGTTGTGTCTTCATAACAACTAACCATTTAGAATCCTTTATATCTTTGGCATAATATACTTGTTGAGCTTGTGAAGCCAATATATATGGATCAGTTGTATTAGTGGACAATTCACGATCAGCATTAACTAAGAAAAAACCATTTTCGTCCTCCTTATATCCACGACCGCAGTTGTACACATCCCACCAATGACATTTGAATAAAGCAACCTTTTTTGATCCTTGGTATTGCAGTTCAATGATATCTAAAATTTGCCCATAGTATTCCTTGTTGATTAGACCATCATCTCCCTGAACAAATACCCCAGAATTTTGTGTCTTCAAAAATTCCTCATGCTCTTTTGTGTGAAATCTGAAACCATTAATTAAATATCCAAAATATTTATTCACTCGCTTATCTGGACCTCGGGCTAGATATAATAGCTCTTGTGATACTGTTTTATCTTGGTAATCGAACATCTCCGCTATTTTAGCTTGAAACCAAGCTAAAAATTGTTCTTCGTGCCGCCGCTCTACATCACTATTGTAATTTTTGCGAACCTCTTCAATATGTTCCCTACGCATTAAATTATCAAGTTGATATTAGAAAGTAAAAAAAGAAAATCATCCAAATTAGAACCACTAATGAATTTAAATCCTTACCTAATATAAGGTAAAACTTCTTCACAATTTTTTAAAACAAACATAGTTGCCCGCTTCCAATCAGAAATAGTTAGTTGCTCAATTTTGGAATTACTTAGAGGGGAACCACGTTGGGAAAAAATTGTCAAGCTGGAGTTGTTTTCTGTCAGATCACCCTCATAATTTCTCCTGACACGATTCAATCGTGTCTCAGTGTCATACAAGTATTTAGAACAAAAAGTTACACATTCTTGTGCAATTATTCCTTCTACTATAGATCCTTCTGGACGAGCCTTATTACGAACATATGATTTGAGCGTGCGCATGTACCTATTCAATATGGTTACATTAATATCACATTCTGATAAAAAAATATAAAAAATTAAAAATATACCTTTCAAACGGGTACATCCATTTATATTGGACAGGGCCAGCAATTTTCGCCTAAGTTGCGAGATGAACTGATAGGTGAACCATGAGATCAAAGAATGCAGGCGGAAATATTCTCTCAAGTTTGCACAAAGTCAATGCAATTGAATTTTCAAGTCGCTCCAAATCACTCACTCTCAATGATTTGGAGCATAATTCTCTAAAATAGGCACTAAACTCGATTAAGGCATTAGAAACATCTTTCCTTAATAATCCGCGAATTGCTAATGGGAGGTGCCGATGCAATAAACAATGAATGTCATGACTCTTCAAGTTTTGAAGCTTACCTTCTTGTTTATTGACACATTTAGAAATGTTTGATGAAAATCCATCTGGAAGCTTCAAATCCATTAGAAATTGGCAAAATAACTGCCTCTCATCTTTGGAAAATGTGTAATAAGCACTAGGCATTTTATATGTTTTGCTGCTAGCAACTGTTTCAATTTCATTTTGTATGGCCATCACCTTCCCCTCCATTGGCCATTACCTTCCCCTCCATTGGTATCAAGTGAAGCTCCTTTCTTAAAACCATCGACATCAAATCCTTTCGTGCATTTAGGGTATCTTTGGACTTTCCATCTGTATTCATAAGTGTGCCAACTACATTATCACCAATATTTTTCTCAACGTGCATAACGTCCACATTGTGTCGTAACAACAACGTATGCCTATACGGCAAGTTGAAGAAAATGCTATGTTTTCGCCAATTTAAATAGCACAGTTGTAGTTGAGAACGTTTTCTTTTTTTTATATACTTTCCCAAAAGTTATTTGCTTCATTTGACTCAATTGCTCTAGCACTTCATCACCGGATAAAGTCTTAGGTGCAAGACGATTCTCCTTTGTTCCGTCAAATAATTTTTTGTCATTACGCCATTTATGATTAAGTGGCAAGAAACGACGATGACCCATATAACAAAACCTTTTTTCGTACTTCAATCTCATCGAAACTGTATCCTTGCTGCAACAAGGGCATGCTAGACCTCATTTCGTACTCCAACCAGATAAATTGGCGTATGCTGGAAAATTATTTATAGTCCAAAGAAGAGCAGCACGCATAGTAAAATTTTCTTTTTTGGACGCATCATATGTTCTAATCCCTTCTGTCCACAAATCATTCAACTCATCAATTAAAGGATCCAAATATACATCAATATCATTACCGGGAGCTCTTGGGCCAGGAATAAGTAGTGATATCATAAAATAATCACTTTTCATGCACAACCATGGAGGCAAATTGTATGGAATTAGAATAACTGGCCAAACACTGTGTGTGATGCTCATATTTCCGAAGGGGTTAAATCCATCACTTGCTAAGCCCAATCTTACATTACGTGGCTCTACGACAAACTCAAGATAATTACGATCTAAATGCTTCCAAGCCGATGAATCAGCAGGATGCCGTAAAATTCCATCGTTTTGCCTTGCATCACTATGCCACCTCATATTACTGGCCATCTCTTTATTCATGTATAATCTTTGTAATCTCGATGTAATTGGAAAGTAACGCAAAACCTTTTGAGGAATTTGTTTTTGCTTTCTTAAGTCTACTTCTTCCTCTCTGTTACTCGAGATCCACCTAGACTCACCACATATAGGGCATGTATGATTATTTGCAAATTTCTTCGAAAAAAACACACAATCATTCTTGCAAGCATCAATCTTCACATAATCCAATCCTAAATATTTAATTATCTTTCTTGCTTCATAATAGGATTTTGGAATATTTGCACCATCCGATAGTAAGTCGATCAAAAACTCTAATAACATTGTAACTGACTTATCAGTCCAACCATTGAGACATTTGAGATTCAACAAATGTACTAAAAAGGATAATTTGGAATATCGTTTGCAACCCGAATATATATCTTGTTTACAATCTTCTAATAATCGATAATAATTTTGAGCTTCAGGAATAGGTTCTTCAGGATTAGTACACTCTCTATCATCTATGTCATCAATTGTGGACTTTCCTTCATGCACAAATAAGTCCTCAAGCATTGTTTCCATATTTTTGCATCTCTCATGTATAGGAGTATTGGCATCATCCGCATCACTTTCACCATTTGATTCATCTGATAAGTCACCATGATGATGCCATTTAGTGTAACTCGAAAAAAATTCCATTACGAAATAAGTCATACTTTACTTCTGTTCGGCTTTTTAGTCTAACATTGCAACATTTTGCACATGGACAACGAATTCTTTTCACATTTCCTAATCTTTTAAATGCAAAATCTAAAAATGTGTCAATCCCATTTTCATATTCATTACATGCTCGATTCGTAAGTGTCATCCAACTTCTATCAATTCTCATCCTCCTATATTAAAATGAAGTAAAATATTAGAGCAAGTTAAAGCTGAAAATGAACATCAAGCTAATGCTGAAAATTATACCAAGGTAAAACTGAAAATTAAAATCAAGTTAAATCGAAGCTCAGTTATAGATTCTTTCTTCAGCTATTCCAATTACAACGAGATCAAGAGGAATATCAATTCCAATTCCAATTCAAATTCCAATTCCAATTCCAACAATCAAATTAACAAGTCTCGGAATAAAGGTATCGAATAACAACTATTCCAATAACTTTCTTCAGCTAGTGTCTACATACCTTTGTTGAATCAAGAGGAATATCAATTGTGGCACCATGATCACTGTAGAATCGGCAGGTTCTGGAGGAAGAGGTGAAAGCCGAGAATTGGAAGCTGCGGGAATGCTTCCTGGGTGCTGGACATTAGGCTACTAATCAGCCAAAATAAATTACATAGAAGCTACATGAAGATGGCAAACCTATGAAGATAAAGAACATGGTTTTCTATTTTCTAATTGATGATGTTAGCTGCATAATAGTCAAGTAGAATAGGCTTACTGTTGTACAGAATGGACCTCCACTATAACTAGACTGTCCACCTGCTTTTCCACGAACAGCTGGTTCCTGATACCAAAGATAGTATAGGAAATCCATATTCATGTCAACAATATCAGTGTTAACAGATCCTACATGCTTTATACGTAAAAATTGCCTCTACAAAATTGAAAGAACTTCAAATGAGACAACCAATTAGACAAACTTCAGTGCATTCTGCAAAAATCATCTTGAATGCACTTCAAGAGAACTGCAAATGGCTTTGAAAGAGTCTTAAGCATAGTACACAAGGTTGCCATCACTGAAAGAGGGTCTTATATTACCTTGCTGAGAAATACTAGGTATGAACTTGTTATCAGAATGACTAACTCCTTGCCTTAAAGAACATTAGTGCACATTCATTGCATCTTAAAATGAGGTGTCTATAATTTTTTTTAAAAAAAGGCAATATAAAGAGAGAAAATGAAAAGAAAATACATATATAACATCTCACAAAATGATTTCATGCAGCCATCCAAAACAAAGTCACATTTCTCACCTCGTTAGTGGTCATTTACAATGACTAAAATGGTTACAAAATTTGCATAACTACGCGACTGCTTTCTGCTAGAACCTCATTCTTCTGAATAGAATAAAATTTATTGCAAGGATCGAAAATAGATCGGTGCGACTGGGAAGCAGAGGAAATAGTAGTACATGAAGCAGAGGAAATAGTAGTAATAGCTTACGGCTGTCGAAGAAGCATGCGGAGGGGCGACGGAGAGGTCGACGGGCTTCTCTGGTTGCGATGGATGACAGGGCGATGCGCGACAGGGCGTTAGCATGCACTGTCGCGGGCGAGGGGCGAGGGGCAGCTGCTTGCGACGGTGGGGCGAGGGGCGAGGGGCGACGGGCGACAGAGAAGCGGCGGAGGGTCGACGGGCGAGGAGCGATGGCGGGTCAACGGGCGAGGAGCGACGGCAGGTCGACGGCGGGGCGACGGGCGAGGGGCGACGGAGGGGCGAGGGGCGACGGGCGATGGAGGGGCGGCGGCGGGTCGGCGGGGCGACGGAGGGGCGAGGGGCGACGGGCGATGGAGGGGCGGCGGAGGGTCGGCGGGGCGAGGGGCGAGGGGCGACGGAGGGGCGACGGCGGGTCAACAGGCGAGGAGCGACGGCAGGTCGACGGCAGAGGGGCGAGGAGCGACGGCGGAGGGGCGAGGGGCGACGGAGGGGCGAGGGGCGACGGGCGATGGAGGGGCGGCGGAGGGTCGGAGGGGCGACGGAGGAGCGAGGGGCAACGGGCGATGGAGGGGCGGCGGAGGGTCGGCGGGGCGAGGGGCGAGGGGCGACGGAGGGGCGACGGCGGGTCGATGGGCGACGGGCTTGGGGAAGGAGAGAGAGAGAGAGAGAGAGAGAGAGAGAGAGAGTGAGAGAGAGAGAGGTTAATTAATGGGGAAGGGGGAGAGGGCGGGTGATGTAGGGGCCCGGGTTCGCATCTCACAAAAAAAAAAAAAAAAAAAGAAAAAAAAAAGAAAGAAAAAGGGTTTTGGTTGGTGGAAAAATAAGGAGGGAAAATTTGGTGGGAAATAAAAAATATAGTGGTGACTAAAGTCGCCACTATATCTCTTACTATATTTACTAAAAAATATAGCTACTAAGTATTAGTGGCGACATTTTAATGTCGCCACTATTGCTTATTTATTGGTGGCGATAAATAAATGTCGCCACTGTATCTTATTTATTGGTGGCGACAAAAGTCGCCACTATATCTTTAACTTTTCCCGGCGACAAATGTCGCCGCTAATTACTAAGTATTAGTGGCGACATTTGAAAGTCGCCGCTATTGCATATTTATTGGTGGCGACAAATATATGTCGCCACTGTATCTTGTTTATTGGTGGCGACAATTAAATGCCGCCACTATAGCTTTACAATTAGTGGCGACAATAATTGTCGCCACAAAAAAGTCGCCACCAAAAGTCCTTTTCCTTGTAGTGACTCTTCATGTCCATCTGAAAAAGTTTTATTTTAAAGTGACAAGCAATTGCGAAAATAATACGAATGGACTCGAGATAAGCAACTGGGGCGAAAGTCTCATCAAAGTCTATACCTTCAACTTGTGAATAGCCCTGAGCAACCAAGCGCACTTTGTTCCGTATAATAGTACCGTCTTCATTTTTCTTATTCTTGAAAATTCATTTAGTACCAATGATATTTTGTTGCTTCAGGCACTTCTTTAATTCCCAGACTTTGTTTCTTTCAAATTGATTAAGCTCTTCTTGCATCGCTTCAATCCAATAATCATCTTGAGGAGCTTCATCAATATTCTCCGGTTCAACCATGGAGACGTAGCAGGCGACTCAACATTCCAACTGTCTCCGAGTTCTAACTCCTTCTTGAGTATCTCCAATAATGTTTGATTCGGGATAGTCCTTGAAGACTCGAAGCATTTGAGGTAACGGAGTACTCAGTGGAATTTGCGATCATTCCTGCACATTAGATGAACTAGAAGAACCATGAGATGCATCGGAATTTTAATAAGATTTATCATGCAAAGATACAACATCATTAGCAGGCAATTCATCATCAAGAGATATATCAGGAGTAGATTTATTAAAAGAAAAATTGAAAGCTTCATCTACTTTAACATTGATAGATTCTATCATCGTTTTAGATTAAAGGTTAAATACCTGATATGCTCTACTATTTGTAGAATAACCCATAAAAATTCATTCGTCACTATAAGAGTCAAATTTTTCAAGATTCTCACGATCACGTAAAATGTAGCAACGACTCCCGAAGATACGAAAATACTTGATATTCGATTTCGTACTAAACCATATCTCATATGGCGTATTTAAAGTACCCAGACACAAATATATTCTATTGATCACATAGACAGCGGTGTTAACTACTTCAACCTAAAAATGTAACGGAAGTTTCCGGCTATGAAGCATAAAACACACCATCTCCTGTACAGCCCTATTTTTGCGCTCGACTATACTGTTCTGTTGCGGTGTATAAGGTGCAGAGAATTCATGATTTATGCCATTTAATTAAAGAGCAAAAATTAATGAATTTAGATTTTATAAATTCTCCACCTCTATCACTGTGAACACGGACAATCTTTTCATTTTTCTCAATCATAACCCGATGACAAATATCATAAAAAGAGTCGAAAGTATCTGCTTTCTCTTTCAAGAATGATAAACATGAAAATCTAGAGAAGTCATCAACCAAAAGAAAAATATACCATTTACTTCCCAAACTTAGTTGACGAGTCGGCCCCATTAGATCCATGTGCAATAATTCTAGCGGCCGTTTGGTTCCCACATGGTTCAAGTGTCACGCCCCGGAGGTTTTAAATAAGCGGAAAACGTATATCTTTTTTTTTTTTAAACAACTCAACTCTCCGGTACGAGCCAGACCCGCCACATATACAAATTCACCCCACAGACGGAGTCTCCTTTGTATATGCACGGCGTCCCCATTGCGATACATACTTTAACCACACAGTCAAGATGAGAAGCAAGGGGAAGGATTACAATCTATCACAACTGCTAAAATCATCACAAGGTTGCCAAAACGGTGTCCACACGACACCCGATTTTTAAAACATTTCACAATCTCATTCCCGGCGGCTACATAACTTTGAAAGGATAAATCAACGGGTTTGTAAAACAGTGCCCACACGACACTCAATTTTGAAAACGTTTTCGCAAACACTTTTTCATTTTAAAACATGCCGCATGCAAGTATAGTAAAAACATAAAAAAAGACGGTCCAACACTAAGTCCAAAGTTCATTCCAACATCCACAACAATCTACACAAAGAAGCAACCACAAAACGCACTAACCAAACGACCAAGATAACCAAAAGGAAGTAAAAACATGTCACCAGCTTCAAACGGCTAAAGTACTCTACGTCGTAGCCTCACCGTGGTCCCGGATCCTACCCCTGAACGGACCTGTCACAGTGTGGGAAGTCAGTGACAAAACGAGTAGATGTAAACAAGTAGGATGCAGTAAATACTGAAATGCAAACAAACCGATAACCAGAGCATCCAACTTTCCCCTCATGAGTCACCGTATCCCCTGTTTAGTCAGAAACAAGCACCTGCCAGAAGGTCTAAAGACCCCCAGCGAAAAGTACACCTTGCTCGCACCTTGTTACCACCAACCCCTCCACGCCACTTGTGAAGCCCCTAAAGTAACCGCGAGGGGTCCCCACTACGTTACCTTGTGGGGTACACGGGTCGACGGACCACCCTTCCGAAAAAGTATACCGTTGCGGTGGCCAAACCGCTGGTGTGCGTGTAAGCAACCATGAGCATAAATGCCGAAACCGGCGTGTAGTAAAGCACCGCGACATTCAGTCGCCATAGTTAGAAATAAAAATGGATTCTCATGCAATAGGGGTTAGACAATAACAAACGGTACATCTACTTTACTCACACATGTCACCATTGAAACTATACTTAGAAATACCACAACAGTACCCACCTCGAAGTGTAAGGACTGGAACACCTGAACCTGATCCACGCTCGCAACCGGCTCCCGGACCTCGAACGATCGGAGAAGGCGATCCGTTCACCCTCCCGGCTTCCGGCACCTTGATCGAAGAAGATCGAGATCTCCGCTTTCCTTTTTCCTCTTTTCTCTCCGGCTAGGGTTTTCTTTTCTTGAAGAAAAAATAATTTCTTTCTTTTTCTCTTGTGCGTACGATTAAAACCCCCCCTCCGAAAATTTAAAAGCTAAAAGGGAATTCCCAATCTCCTCGAAAAGCGTGCCAAACACTTAGCACGGATTCTGACGCACACTATGGATACTGCGACCTTCAAAACCCCATTTCGGAAGATCCGTAAGTCGGATTTCAGATCCGATCGCACTGTCGTCCATCATTTTTCGGGCTCTAACATAGAAAAATACCCGCAATTTCCGACGATCAACACAAGAAAACTCAATTATTTTACACCCCATGCCAAAGACTTTATTAGTAAGGGAGTAAATGAGTACGGCAAAAGTCACGACATTACATCACTCATTCCTTAAAAGAAGTTTCGTCCTCAAAACTTGCCCTCAACCCCCGTTAAACAAGTCGGGGAAACACTCTCTCATTTTCGATTCTAATTCCCAAGTCGCCTCTCGCTCCTCGTGGTTACTCCATTGCACCTTCACGTAGGGGATCGTCCGGTTGCGTAGCTTCTTATCTTTACGCGCCAAGATTCGTACCGACGTTTCCTCAAAGCTCAAGTCCTCCCACAACTCGATAGCAGAAGCATCGAGGACATGCGACGGATCGGGGAGGTATTTTCGTAGCATCGAGACATGAAACACGTTGTGTACCCGTTCGAGGTTTGGCGGTAAGGCCAACCGGTATGCCACCGGGCCCACGCACTCCAAGACCTCGAACAGTCCCACGTACCGCAGGCTCAGCTTCCCTCTCAAGCCGAAACGTCTGGTTCCTTTAGATGGTGATACCCGGAGTAACACGTGCTCCCCTACCATAAACTCCAAATCGCGTCTCCTCTGGTCCGCATAGCTCTTCTGCCGTCTATGTGCGGTCAACAGCCGCTGCCTGATAAGGCGCACCTTCGCCTCAGTCTCCTCCACTAGATCTGGTCCCAAAAACTTTCGCTCCCCCAAGTCGTCCCAACATATAGGAGATCGACATCGGCGTCCATACAGGGCTTCATAGGGCGCCATTTGAATGCTTGCTTGGTAACTGTTGTTGTAGGCGAACTCCACGAGGGGAAGATAGCGCGACCATCCCTCACCCAAGTCGAGCACGCAAGCTCGGAGCAAATCTTCGAGAATCTGGATTACCCGCTCTGATTGCCCATCAGTTTGAGGGTGAAAAACTGTGCTAAACTGTAGTTTAGTTCTCAAAGCCCGTTGCAGACTCTTCCAAAAGTTCGACACAAATCGTGTATCCCGATCAGAGGTAAACGACGCCGACACTCCGTGCAACCTCACTACCTCGTTGATGTAAACTTGCGCCATGTGGTCTTGGGTCCACGTCGTATGGATGGGTAGGAAATGAGCCGACTTCGTCAACCAGTCTACTATGACCCAGATTGCGTCGTGACCCTATTGCGATCGGGGTAAACCGGTCACGAAGTCCATAGTGACCCTCTCCCATTTCCATTCCGGCACAGGTAAGGGTTGCAGTTTTCCTGCTGGGTGCTGATGTTCAGCTTTCATTTGTTGGCAAACCAGACAGTGTGCCACAAAGCGCGTCACGTCTTCCTTCAGTTTAGGCCACCAAAAGGTCTGCTTAAGGTCCTTATACATTTTCGTACCACCGGGGTCCGCCGTGTAGGGGACACTATGTGCTTCCCTAAGTATTTTTTCCTTCAGTTCCGGCAGATCAGGCACACAAATCCATCATCGGAACCTCATTGCGTTATCCGTGCCAACCGCGAAGTCACCCCCTTGGTCCGACGATATTCTGTCCCGCACGAGTCGTAGTTGTGTGTCAGTTGACTGACCCTCCAAGATTTTCTCAAACAACGTGAGCTTGAACACCAAGGACAGTAACTGCGTAACCGTACCCACAGGAACCACCTCCAACCTCATTCGCGAGAACTACGCGATTAAACGATCCTGTTGAGCAATGGCGTTCATCGTCAACTCTCCTGTCTGTCCCTTCCTGCTCAGGGCGTCGGCCACTACGTTTGCCTTTCCGGGGTGGTAATGGATGGACAAATCGTAGTCTTTCAGTAACTCCAGCCACCGTGTTTGTCGTAAATTCAATTTCTTTTGCGTGAACAAGTACTTAAGGCTCTGGTGGTCGAAAAACACATTACAACGCGCCCCGTAAAGGTAATGTCTCCAAAGTTTAAGAGCGAAAACGACCGCCGCAAGTTCTAGGTCATGTGTAGGGTAGTTCTGCTCGTAATCTTTGAGTTGTCTCGATGCGTAGGCTATGACCTTCCCTTGTTGCATTAGTACGCTTCCAAGGCTGCTCCGTGATGCATCACAATAGATCTCAAAATTCTCTCCGGGTTTCGGTAGTGTGAGCACGGGTGCCCGTGTTGGCCTGTCCTTGAGTTCCTCGAAACTCTCCTGGCATTGAGCCGTCCAGATGAATTTCTCCCCTTTCTGGTCAAATGATTTAGGGAGGTGGCGATTTTAGAGAAACCTTCCACGAAGCGTCTATAGTACCCCGCCAGTCCTAGGAAACTTTGAATCTCCGTCACCGTTGTAGGTCGGGGCAAGTTGGTCACAGATTCTACTTTCCTCGGGTCCACCGCTATTCCCGACGTCGAGACTATGTGCCCCAACAATTCCACCTCGCGGAGCCAGAACTCACACTTCTTGAGTTTGGCATACAATTTCTGATCCCGGAGGGTCTGGAGGATTACTCGCACGTGTTCCTCGTGCTCTTCGTCTGTGTGAGAGTAGATGAGGATGTCGTCGATAAAGACCACCCGAATTGGTCCAGGAAGGGCTTGAATATTCTATTCATCATATCCATGAATACCGCTGGGGCGTTGGTAAGCCCAAACGGCATTGTCGAAAACTCGTAGTGGCCGTAGCGAGTCCGAAAGGCTGTCTTGGGTATATCCCCACCTCTAATTCTAAGCTGATGGTAGCCAGACTGCAGGCCGATCTTCGAGAACACCGTTGCTCCTTGTAGTTGGTCGAATAGGTCATCGATCGGCGGCACAGGATATTTGTTCTTTACCGTGACCTTGTTTATCTCCCGATAATCTATGCATAGGCGTAGGCTCCCATCCTTCTTTCTTACAAAAAGTACGGGCGCACCCCATGGCGACACGCTCGGTCTGATGAAACCTTTATCCAGGAGGTCTTCCAGTTGTGCCTTAAGTTCTCTCAATTCGGCGAAGGCCATCCTATATGGTGCCTTCGTGATGGGTTGCGTGCCTGGAATAAGTTCGATAGAAAAGTCGATCTCACGTTCGGGCGGCATCCCCGGGAGTTCAGTTGGGAATACGTCTGGAAAATCCTTTACGATTGGAATGTCGGAAAGCGAAGAGGTGGGCCGTGTAGCTAGGTCCACTAAGGCTAAGTAAGCCACGCACCCGCCTTCCATCAATCTCCTGGCCCGAGATGTAGAGATGACGGTCGAAAAGAAAGTGCTCTTACATGCCAGGTACACATTTTCCGGGAGACCCAGTTCTTGTAGTCGCACTTGACGTTTCTCACAGTCGATCACTGCCTGATGATTGGTAAGCCAATCCATTCCTAGAACTACGTAGAACTCTCTCAACGGGATGACCACCAGATCCCAAGGGCAAGCTAACCTTCCCAACCATATTGGGCAGGAAGGCACAAAGCTAACCGCCTCAATAGGCCCCCCAGGGGTCTGGACGGTCACAAGGTTGCGAAGGGGTCTCACTTCTAGAACATGGGTATGGGCGGAGGTGCGGGATACAAAAGAGCGGGATGCTCCGGTGTCAAATAAGGTTCTAGCTCGGGAGTCAGAAATCAGAGTAATAGCTGCCACCACGTCCTTCGGTGGGTCCGCCCCTCGCTGATTCATTGAGTAGATTCTCCCTCCCGACTGCGGTCGCGTCTCCCCCTCTTGCTGAGTGGCTGGGGGGAGTACGGTTCGTCCCGAGGGAGCTCTTCCCCGTCTCTGCTACTGTGGCGATGAAGTGGAGGCTGCAGAGGATGCTGTTCCTGCGTTCAAGGGACAGTTGAAACGGAGGTGGTCCGGTTTGCCGTAACGGAAGCAGTGATCATGCCTCTTGGAGCATTCGGTAAGTCGGTGTGCTCCACCGCAGATGACACAGGGTCTGTCCCATGGCCTTTGTCCTCCTATTGGCGCGCTCTTAGTTCCGTGTTGCGACTTCGGATGCTTAGGGGTTCGGTTCCCACCGGAAAAACCCCCTCCGGAGGAGGACTGGGGTCGGTTTCTATCCCTGTTATACTCGGAGCCCTCCCGTCGGGCGCGCGTAACTGCAAATCCGCGCTCCACGATGGTGGCTCTGTCCACCACTTTCTGAAGGTGTGAAGATCTGCAGCTTGCACAACTTCAAAGATGTCGCACCGCAACCCGTCTACAAAAAGGCGGGCTTTGTGAGATTCGTCTCTTATGGCAAAGGGGACACAATTGGCCAATCTCACAAATTCCCGTTGGTACTCCATAACGGACCGGGTTCCTTGCTTGATGTGCTTTAGGTCATCCTCCATTTGCTCCTTGACGTTATTGGAGAAGAATGCCCCGAACAACTCCTCTCTGAACGTAGACCATGACGGAAGGGCGTTGCCCTTCAAGGGGTCCGGGCGCACCGTCTTCCACCATATACGGGCGTTTCCTTCGAGGCAGCGGACTACCAAGGGAACTCATTCGTGATCCTCCATCATCAGATCTTCGAAAAGATTCTCCATAGTATCTACCCATTTCTCCACGACCCAGGGGTCAGTCGTCTCTCCCTCAAAAACAGGTGGGTCGTGCTTCTTGAATTCCGCCAGGTTTGTTCTCACCCTGTCCCGTTCGGTCCGCTGGGTAGAAGCCTCCCCCGCGGCGGTTGCGGACACCCCGGGGGTAGGGGTCGTCACGGCCTCCCTCGTTGAGTCTCCAACAGTCGCCCCCGGTGCGGGTCCCGAAGCTGCTGGGTTTGGCGTGACTGAAGGCGCCATCGGTTGGTCCATCGATACACCGGTAGTCGCGGTCTGGGGAGGGACGGCCGCAGTCTCGCCGTCCGCCCCCGACGGTGCGGTCGGCTGTTGATGCGTCAACTGACGTACATGTTCCGTGAGGGTCGATAGCTGCCCGGCCATCTCTCGTAGCTGTCGGCGGAGCAGTTCACCCTCCGTGGTTGCCGGGGTCATACCCTCTGCTCCGGCGTCATCAGTCGACGACCTGGTCCGGGCCATTATCCTCTGTACACAAAAAAACCGTGTCAACCCTAGGTTTAACTGGTCTGTTACCCTGACCTACGAACACACCGGGACTCTATCCCTTTTTCCCACACACACTCGCGCTCTACGAACCTACACCTTGGTTATTCCGTTGGTCAGTTTCTAGTAGCATTGCACTCTGTGAATATTGGACACCGACTACCGTGGTTAAAGTCGTTTCTCTCCGATACCATATAATCTGTCACGCCCCGGAGGTTTTAAATAAGCGGAAAACGTATATCTTTTTTTTTTTGAAACAGGTCTTTGATTAATTTTACCCCTTATATCATACTATTGCACCAACCACCCACTAAACCCAAGGGGCTCACCATCATCCTAACTGTACATTCCTACATCCAAGGGTAAAAAATTCATAAGCACAAATAACTTTGCTTTTACAAGCATAGGAACTCAATTATATATATATATATATATATATATATATATATATATATATATATATATATATATATATATATATATATATATATATATATATATATATAGCGTAGGGTTACTATACTCTTATGAGTATAAACCTCTTTGTACTCATAATTTTTTCGCCCTTGGATGAAGGGATATGCCTAACGGCTCCCCTAGGGTTTAGTAGGTTGTTGGTTAAATAGTATAAATTCTAAAGACTACTATAATACTAATCGCACATTGCTTCATCCAAAAACTAAAAATTTATGAGCACGAAATGATTTTACTTATAAAAGTATAGTAGACAAACACTCTCTCTCTATATATATAGTAGAACTTATATATATTTAAAAGCACATGCCCAACTATACGTATGAATTTTTTACCATTGAATTTGTATTTAGATTTGTGCTATTGAAAGTCAACTAAAAAAAAAAAAGATAAAGTACAATAGTACAAATTTTAATATAAATTTAATAATAAAAAAATTACAAACATAATTTAACTTATGTTTTTAAAAATATATAAGCTCCTCTCTCTCTCTTTATATATATATATATATATATATATATGAGCAATGCTACATGTACACCCCGAAGGGGTGTACATCATACACCTCCATCATTTTAATGGTGGCGATATTTTTTACGGGTCACATCGAGTGACCCATCATCACACCCCCACCCTTAGATGGGTGGGGTGTATGATGTACACCCCGAAAGGGGTGTACACATAGCATTTTCCTATATATATATATATATATATATATATAAATTAGTCACGTTTTGAGTCAAAGTAAATAAGTTTCAAACCAAAATAATGTGTTGGAACAAAGTTGTCACTTTCACTCAGGGTTTTTCCCCAAGTTTATGTGGTCCGTTTTATAGTTAAAAAAATGGAAAAAAAAGAAGAGAAAAACATGCCAGTTTTTTTCATTCGGTGGGTTATGCACGTCACATTCAATTTGGAGCTTCCCACCAAAAACACAGGTCACTTACCATTGGCCAAATGACAAAAAGTTTTGTACGGAGCACGATCATGTGTTAATTAATTTTTAAATTTAATAATTTAAAAAATATATGTTTATTTTTTTAGTATATATTTTACATTTTATCTATTTTGAAATAAAATAAATTTTGTTAATAATTTTAAAATTATCAGTAAAATATATTTTATTTTTGAATAAATAGAATGCACATTATAAATTTATTTTTTAGATATATAAGTAGCATTGCTCTTTGGGTAGTTACCCCTCTTGACCAAAAGTAGACACAATTTACAAATAACACCATAGTAAAGTTTAAAATTGTAGATCACTAATATGCTATATTTACAGTCATATAGTTTATACAGTGTGGCACATTAATGCCAATGAGTTATAAACTATATTATTTTACTTTCCAATTTAACCGTAGGTTCATTTGCTGTTATTATAAAACAAAAATAAATTAAGTTATAGGACGGCAAAGTAACACTCTTGAAATCGCACGGCAGCAAAGTGACAATGAGGAGGGTTGACTTAAAGGAATCAGTATTTTATTTCGTGGAGGGAGATTAGGTTTGACTAAGTCATATTCAAAATAGTGTGAAATTGGATTGGATCGAGTCATATTCGAACTGTCGTGAGGCTGTTTGGATCGAATCACAATTAAGACTTGTGGGCTCTGTGTATTTCTAATAACTCAAACGTTTAGAATTAATAATAAGCGCTAACGATCCGATAAAACTCATATTTTCAAATTATTTTTAATGATACGACATCCGATTCGATAATCAGCTCGATTAGATATTATCTATATTATTAAAACTATATATATATATATATATATATATATATATATATATATATATATATATATATATATATATATTATTTTCCTGGTGAATGAATAATCTCAAAATAAATCGCTAAAAATAAAATTTTTATGAAATTTATATAAAAAATTTAAATTTTAAATCGAACGAATTAATGATAGTAAAAATAATTTTCAATTAAAAGTTCTTCAAATTTCTATTATTTTATAGGATTGAACTTACAAACATATCAATTGGTCATTAAGATCGATAGTCAAATTTAAAACTTTTTAATTTAAAATTAGATAAATAATAAAAATTATAAAAATTAATTTTTATATAGCTTCAATATTGTAAATCATGCCTGAAATCGATCCTTGAGTCAAATATTGTATCATAAAAAATAATTTAAAAATATACAGACATCTACACTTTCCAAAACACATAAATCATATTCCACAGAATAATTAGTTTCCAACTCCCAAAAATATTTCTATAATTCTAATCATATGCAAATAACGAATTTTAGGACATGGAGCCATTAATTACTTGTCACCAAAATTTGGAAAGGTGACCTACTTATCCAGCAACAAAGCAATGAGCAACAAAGCAATGAACAACGAGACGTAAACATCAACACCACATAGTACTGTTCCATTGATTGATTAGCCAAGATACTATTTTCTAATGTGGTCCATGCACTCTAATGTGGTCCATGCATGAGTCAAACACATCGATCGCCCGATCTGCTTCGACACACATCATGTGCATGTGGAGAATGATAGGGATGCGCTCGCTTGTGGGCCCTTCTGAAGTTAGTGCTCCACTCCTTTGTAGTGATTGTCCGCACCAACTCTCAACTATCAGATCTTGGACTCGGGCGCTCATAGAGAGTCAGCCCAAATCCAAATTCAAATTCAGATCTGATTCATCTAAAATAGAGATTATTCGGTTGTATGTTAGTGAGAAGTCAGAGAAGTTGTCAATATGGGATACACTTCATCGACATACAAATTATATATTCCTTTTTGAGGCTTTTTGTTTGTATGTTGTTGTGCACTGATTTCCGCAAAGTGGTGAAACTTGCCAAAAATACTGGTAACACATTTTAAATGTAATTACAAATGACTTTGAAGCATTTCAAATCGGTGTAAAAGTCGTTGAGTTAAAAGGTGAGTCGGAGTTGAGAATTTGAAGCTTCAATTGTGAAGCTTAAGTCTTTATTCGCCGATTTCCACAAAATGGCAAAATACGGCGAAAAGACTTGTAACATATTTTAAATATGATTACAGTCGAGTTCGGTGCGTTTCGGACCGACGCGAAGAGCACCGGGTCCAACAGCGAGTTGAAGCTCAAGGACTTAGCAAAATTCTGGAATTCCAAATTCTGGAATTCTGAATTCTGTTATCGGCAAGTTTTTTCGAAGCCGTATATCGAGAATTTAGAGTAGTCAAAAAATTTAAAAGAAATCGTGTGGTGTCTCAGAAAAGTTTGCTAATAAAAGGAATGAAGTGCCGATGTGAGAGATTAAAAGAAAATAGGAGAACGAAGAGGAGCAAATGGTTGACGAATTCTTAAACTGCAGTTTTGCTGATATAGTTTTATCGGCAAGCTTTTTCGAGACCCTATCTCGAGGACTTAGAGTAGTCAAAAAATTAAAAAGAAATCGTGGGGTGTCTCAGAAAAGTTTGCTGAAAAGAAAGGATAAAGTGCTGAGGTAAGAGATTAAAGGAAAATAGGAGAATGAAGAGGAGCAAAATGGTTGAAGAATTATGAAACTGCAGTTTTGCTGATGCAGTTTTATCAGCAAGTTTTTTCGAGGCCCTCTTTCGAGGGCTTAGAGCAGCCCAAAAATTTAAAAGAAATCGTGGGGAGTTTAAGAAAAATTTGTAAAATAAAGGAAAGAAGAAAAATTGTAATTTTGATTTTCCAGTTGACGGCAAAACGCGGAGGAAAAGGGGTTTCCGAAATCGTTCTCTGCAGGAGCAAACTGCAGCCAGTGAGGGTAATTTGGGGAAATAAAGTGTAAGTTGGGGCATTTTAGTAAAATCACTATTCTCCCCAACTACCCACATGCAGAGAATTAAATTCTCTCTCTCTCTCCCTCTTAATTTCACCATTCTCTCTCTCTCTCTTTTTCCTTGCTGGTGCAGGAAGCAAGAAAGAAGAAGAAAAGGGAGTAGAAGAAAGAAGATAGAAGAAAGAAGGAGGAAAGGAAGAAACCTTGAAGATCAAAAGAGCAAATTTTTGTCTCTTTCAAGAACAAAGAAAAACATCGAGGTGGGGGATTCTAGCGAAAGAGGATGACCTCTCCCCTTTGTCTTTTGTTTTTTTTACCAGAAACATGTTAGTAGGGTTAGGATTGTATGAAGTATGGACAAGTGCATGTGCATATTCTTGAGCTAAGAAACATGGAAATGGATCATTACATGAGTAGAAAAGTAAAGAGTATAAAGTTATGTTGATGGCATACTACATGTTAGCTTGAAAACATTGATGTTGCATGATGTATATATGACCTAGGAGAAACCCAGATTAAGGTTTATGAGTGGCATTCCCCTTAGAACTTTACCAGTGGCATTATGCTTGAGTCAACTAAGGGTGTATATAGAATTAAAGCTTAATTTAGAGTGAAGTCTCTAAGAGAAACATAGTATGCTTGAGGTTAAAATGCAAAGTGAGTAAAATCCCTAGAGTTGTCATAGGGAGTTGGGTCAATGTACCTTCACTTTAACTTCAACTTGAGCAAGAATGAAAGTAAAAGAATTAAGTCCAAGGGACTTTGGTTACCTTGAGGCATGGACCTAGGGTAAGGAAATGAGTAAATAAAAGATAAGCTAAAAGCTTAAATGAAAAGAGAAAGAAATTGCCAAGGGGCAATGTGAGCTAGAGGCTCAATTGAGAAAGAAAGAAAAAGGGCACAATGTGCAAGAAAGGCTAAAAGACAAGGTAAAAGAAAGGAAAGAAAAGAAAAAGTAAAAGAAAAGAGATAATAAAATGGGCGTACCTTCAGGGGTGAAACGTAGTTCTTGTTGGAGTTAAGGGCAGTGTCCCTCTCCCGGGCAGTGACCCGTATGACACGTTTTTCCATTGGACGGGGTAACACTTGCGGGTGTTATTGGCAACCTTAGAGATCTTGTCTTATGGCAGCATGTCTACCGGGCTGGGGCCCGTTGGGCATGATACTCCGAGGGTATAGCAAGTTTAATTAAAGCAAAAAAAAAAAAGCAAAATAAGTGATTGGTCAAGTAAGAGGTTTGGTTAGAATGGTACCTTACAACGACATAGAGTCGTGTCATGGCAAAGGTAAAATTATTGAGCATGCTAGTTAGAATTTACAGCTTTCAACACTGTATTTTATTCTCTATTATATTGCTTTCATTAGACTAAGCGGTGCAGGACATTTTTGCTCGGTGGTTAAACCCACTGGAAACTTTGTTGTAGTTCTCACTCCCTTTGGGTGACATCCCCACAGGTCCAGGTACATCATGTGACGCCCCACTTCCCAGGGGGTCACCCATCCTAGAACTACTCTAGCTCTAGCACGCTTAACTCTCATGTTCCTCTTGGATCTTGCTACCATCCAAAATGCTATAGCCGGGTTAGAGATTTAGTCCTATTATATTATTTATATAGAGGACTAATCCAAATTCCGGGGGTGTCACATTCTTCCCCCCTTTAAGCCCTGACGTCCACGTCAGGCTCAAGCACACTCACAAGCACCAGGCGATGTGAGACTCGTCTCGCTAGCCTTAGCCGACCTTGTGAGGAGCTGCACTCCACTCACAACGGTCATTAGCCGGGGAGCCTCGCTCTACCCGCTATATAACCCTGGCTCAGCCGAGACTCATCTCACATTTCCGGCTGGTGAATGTCTCTGATACCAACTGTGACGCCCCACTTCCCAGGGGGTCACCCATCCTAGAACTACTCTAGCTCTAGCACGCTTAACTCTCATGTTCCTCTTGGATCTTGCTACCATCCAAAATGCTATAGCCGGGTTAGAGATTTAGTCCTATTATATTATTTATATAGAGGACTAATCCAAATTCCGGGGGTGTCACACATCAAGCGAGGCACGCGACAGGGACAAGGGCCCAGCAGAGTAGCGACCTAGCAGTCTAGAGTCACCCGTATCATTTTGGAGTATTTTTCTTTTGAGCAAAATTTTTATGTGAGGAACAATGTAAACTTTAAATATTTTAAGTTTTATTTTGGAAAAAAAAAATGGAAAAAAAAAAGTTGTAATTTTTATATAGTAGTTGTATGTTAAAGAGAGTTGTAACATAAGCAAAATTTAATATTTCACTCAGGTATGGCATCTTTCATTATCATCTAACTTTTTGTTAAATGAATGAAAGTTTTTAATTTCATAGTTTAGTTCTCTGATTGATTACTCTTCTGCTACACTAAACTGTGATTGTTGGAATGAACCGTTCATTTCGGGTCTTGAAAGGTCATGCCCGATTGGCGGGTCTGTTGGCGCGCCCAAACTGTCCAAATTGGCGGTCTCGGGGCGCGACACATGTCCTGAAAAAACCGATCATGAGATTACTGATCACACCTTAAACCCACACAGCACACGAGCGCAACAAAAATATGCGCTCGAAAATAGACGAGAACGATCGTAAAAAATAAAGACGAGAATAACAGAACAATAAAACGAATAAGAAAATATAAGAATATAGAATTTACATGGTTCAGCCAACGATGTATCGACCTACGTTCACGGGCAAGACCACCTAAATGTGTTCTTCAATTAATCTATGGGGCAAAAGTATAAAGAGTAAAATTGAATTATAAGAAACTTTCTCTCAGGAGCTCTTTATATTTTTCTCTCAACTAGGGTGTCTACAATGAACCTCTAATCTATAAAAGATCAATTACAAAAGTTTTATAACTCAAAATTCCTAATTCTAGTAGTCAAACGCTAACCGTCATCCATCCGAATCTCCGATTCACTTATGGTCGTTATTCTCCTCCTAAAAATCCTTTTTAAAGTAACGATCCCTAATCTTTAGGAACAAAATTAGACTAAATTAGAGTCAAATCCAATATATTCAGCTCGTCGTGGAATTGAGTACCGATACATAGCTTGGAGTACCGGTATTGATTATTTTCTAGAAAATAAGTACCGGTACATAGGACAAAAAATAATTTTTCAAGCCCTGGGTTTTGAAGAACTCCTATAATACTCTTTAGTACCAGTACGTAAACTTCAAGTTTTGATACCCAACATCCAAAAATCTCACATTTTTATTATTTTCATCATGATATTGACTCGAAACATAAATTAATATAATCCAACAATTCTCTCACTTCTAGACATGTGTCGAAACACCATAAAACACTAAATCAGAAGTCTTGCCAAACTCCCACTCCCCTCACGCAGCTCCAAGATCGAGAGAAGTCAAGCTCTAATCGAACTTCTCTCGTGTGACACCCCCGAAATTTGGATTAGTCTTATATGTAAATGATATAATAGGATTAAATCTCTTAACCCGGCTATAGCATTTTGGGTGATTGCGAGGCTCAAGAGGTTAAGAAGATTGAGCGAGCTAGAGTTAGAGTAGTTCTACGATAGGTGACCCCCTGGGAAGACGGGGCGTCATAGTTGGTATCAAAGCCAATTACCAACCGGAAGTGTGAGATGAGTCTCAGCTAAGCTAAAGTTATATGCAACGTAAAGAGAGGCTCCCCGGCTAATGACTGTTGTAGGTGGAGTATAGCTCCCGATAAGGTCGGCTAAGGCTAGCAAGACGAGCCTCACATTGCCTGATACTTGTGAGTGTGCCTGAGCCTGACGAGGATGTCAGAGCTTAAAGGGGGAGGACTGTAACACCCCTAGAATTTGGATTAGTCCTATATATAAAGTATAAATATGACTAAACCTCTTAACCCGACTATAGTATTTTGGGGGGTAGTGAGGCCCAAAATGTTAAGAGCTAAAGTAGTTCTAGGATGGGAAACCCCATGGAAAGACAGGGCACCACAGTTGGTATCAGAGCCAATCACCAGCCGAAAATGTAAGATGAGTCTCGGTTATCACTACAACAAAATTAGGTTATAGGGACACATGTTTGCGACACTTTTTGGCAAGTGTCCCATTTATAGTTCATCTATGTCCAAAATTAGGTAATAGGGACACATGTTTGTGATACTTTTTTGCAAGTGTCCCATTTATAGTTCATCTATATCCAAAATCAGATTATAGGAACACATTTTTGGGACACATTATAATAATGTGTCGCTATACACCCTAGCGACGGCACATATAGCGACACTAATGACAAGTCTCGGTATTTTTTCCAGCAGCATTTTTTTTAGTTTTTAGCAACACTTAAAAGTGTCGCTATAACATAGTTTTGTTGTAGTGATTAAGCCAGGGTTATATAGCAGGTAGAGCGTGGCTCCCCGGCTAATGACCGTTGTGGGTGGAGTGCAGCTCCCTACTAGGTCGACTAAGACTAGAGAGACAAGTCTCACATCACATGGTACTTGTGAGTGTGCTTGAACCTGACGTGAATGTCAGGGCTTAAAGAGGGAAAGAATGTGACACCCCCGAAATTTGGATTAGTCCTATATATAAATGATATAATATAACTAAATCTCTTAACCCGGTTATAGCATTTCGGATGGTAACAAGGCCCAAGAGGTAAAGAGGGTTGAGCGTGCCAGAAGTAGAGTAGTTTTAGGGTAGGTGACCCCCTGGGAAGACGGGGCACCATAATTATCGAGTCACCGATTTGTCAAAATATTCGTTGGATTCGCATCGGTATAAACTTTTAACAATGAGATAAGACTCTCCTCCACCACATCTCTCACAAAATGATAACGAATATCAATATATTTGGTCCGAGAATGAAACACCGGATATTTTACCAAATATATTGTACTTTGACTATTGCAATTCACTCCCACCACATCTTGCTTCACTTTTAATTCCCGTAGAAGCCTCTTTAGCCAGATAGCCTCCTTATAAGCATGTGTCGCTACTATGTACCGCGCCTCCATCATCGATAAAGTGACCACAGACTAAAGTTTCAACACCCAGCTAATGGCACCACCGCCTATGGAGAAAACATAATCTGTGGTAGACTTTCTATGGTTTCTATCTCTTTTGAAATCAGCATCCACATATCCGGCACACTCTAAACCGGCAAAATCTTAACAGAGCTAGAAATAACCAGTACCCCTCAAATACCTGAGAATCTACTTCACTGCATTTCAATGTTCAGAACCTGGATTCGTTGTTTACCGACTCAATGTTCCTACTGCTTGAGCAATGTCGAGTCTCTTACACACCATATTAAATATAAGACTTCCTACTGCCAATGAATATGATACCCGAGCCATGTCGGCCTTTTCTGCTTCCGTACGTGGTGATTGCTCGTGTCACGCCCCGGGGTCGAAACTGCGAGCCGGGCTCGCCAACAGATCCGCCGCCCATACGGGAAGCCCCGTATAGACGTAGCGACTAACCTGCAAAAGATCATCTACGCTATATAGATATCAGAGCTGAAAAGTAAATGCTGAAATAAAATAAATACAACTCCACAAATATACAACCCAAGTCCTCACAAAAATATATAATTCTATCAACTATAAAAGAAAAATATATACATAAGTCCCCAAGGAAACCCTAACAATACTAATACATCACCAAAATAGGGTACCTCTATACTCTCTCTGGCAGACGACTGGTAGGGATCTAGCTCGCGACTCCCTTACCTCGATCTGAAGAAGCAGCGGCTGGAGTAGCAGGAACAGGAGTAGAGGTCCCTGGGGAAAAAGACACCACGGCGGGTGTGAGAACTACATCCCACAGTAGTTCTCAGTGGGCACCGCCAACAAGCCCAACGGTCTGCCCACTAAGTCTACTAGAGGCATAAGGTAATAAATGCAGTGCTGGAAGGAAAAGCTGGAAAAATAAACTCTACAACTACCATGCCTCTATCTAGATGCTCAAGGAGTGGAACAGAAAGAAACATGGTACATCTACAATCCCTCAACTCAGATCACCCAATCTACACTGACTGCCACATCGGGTCCAGTCAAACCTGCGCCAACCTACTGCCTTTACATCCGAAAAGGGACCGGACTTACGTAGGGCGTCCGTCACTGCCAAAACTGGCCCAGCCAGAGGGACTGCATCGACAAGTCGCGATAGCAAATATCAAGCCCAGCTCCGGAGTGGCACTCGAGGGGCGCGACCCCACCGAGGAAAGTATCCGCGCATCTCTGTCGAGCTCAAATGTGGCTCATACGGGCTATAATCCAAATCCTCGATCAACAAGATCGGTAGTAACCAACAAAACACTCTCTCACTCACAGGCTGGAAAACTACATAGCCGAGACCCACTGTCACACAGACGGCTCCCAAAATGAAACCCTGATCTATAGACTGCTATCAGACTCCGCTCGGTCCCCAGACACGAGTGTAAAATGCATCCCACAACAACCCGACCTCTCAGCCCACTACCCGGGCGAGGAAACTCTAAGTCCAGGATGAAATAGTAAATAATAGTGTGGGAATGTCTAAAGCAATAATAATAACCTAGCCCAAGTTGGAGTTTTCTACAAGTCTGGTTGAACATGCAGCATATGGCGGGGGTGCTAGGTCAAGTTCCAAGCTAACAATAAATTAACAGGTTGTAGGAAATAATAATTCACATGATCATCTGAATACATCAGGAACATCAATTCCTATATTCTAGCATGCTATATAAATTACATTCGCAACATGCAAGTTCCTACACAGATAGAATTAATGCACAGTCCATAGATCTTGAAGACGAGGCAACCCACCTGAAGCGCTAAACTGTCCAAAGTCCCACAGCTGAGAATACCAAAAAACAAATATCTCCAGATCCAGCGGGTTCAGCAAGACCCGCAAACCCTCCTGGGTACAACACAAGGTCCACAGTTACACTTTATTCCAACAAAATAACCAAGTACAAACAACCTGCGGTAACAGTCCCAAAGACGCAAAATATTCACCTGTAGAAAGGGCTCCAAAAAATCCGACAAAAATATAGCTGCGATCATCGCGTCGAGCCCTTCGAAACGAGTATCTGCACGTCCCAATCCGAGCCCCGTAGGTCGAGTTACAAATTCCACAACACAGGGAGCGCAAAACCTGACAACAACACAACTGTAATCCCATGTACAGATAAAGGGAGAAAATATACCTCCGGGCAAGCCTCAGAAAAATCCCAGAAAAATACGGTGATACTCCTCGCGACAGGTAGATGCAAAATTTAAATGAGTATAGGAACGCCTCAATCCGATGCTCGAGCACGGAGAAAACCACGATGCAACCTGCTGTCCCAGAAATCCTCACAGAAAAACATGGGTCCCAGTCAGCTCTGAAAAACTCCAAGAAAACCCCAAAATGAGGGGAAGCTGAAAGTACCAAGATCGTAGCCCTACCTATCGTGGATCCAACGGCGCAAGAATCGCTCGAAAAGATGGTCGAAGTAGGCCGGGGGAGCTCGCGCACCGAAACGCGACGGGAGGAAACACCGGTGAAGGAACGTCGCGACGCACCAAATAAAAGGAAATTTCGAAAAACGTGCCACATAAAATCCCAGAAATCTACAGATGGATGCAGCACAGCACGGGGAGCAACTTTGCAGAAGGCTTCGATTCGAAAGGAAGCTCGGAAATGCGGAAAACTTGCAAAAGAAGGCGGCTCGGGCTTTAAATAGGCCGCACAAAACAATTCGAGAAATTCCACCAGTGTCCCCGGATTCGGGCGCTCGGACAGGTTTCGGGCGCCCGAATCCGGTGGCACAACGTACCGTAGGGGAGCGCCCGAATCTCCCCGGGGCTGACACGTGTCCCGCACAGCAAACAGCTGTGCGGGGCGCGTCGGAAGTGGCCACATGGCGCACCAGATATCGGACGCGTGTCCCGCACACCAAACAGCTGTGCGGGGCGCGTCCGGTGCCGCCACGTGGGCCCTCCCCGGTCAAACGGGTAGGTGGCGCCCGCGAATAGCGGGGCGCTACCTGTCCCGGCTCTGTCGCGGTCACACGTGCGGGCAGGCGCGGCCTGGCCGCCTGCCACGCACGCGCCCCGAGGCGCTCGCCCGCGTCCCGTGTGCCGCGCCTCGTGAGCCCGCGAATAGCGCGCCTACACGTGTCCCCTGCACCCGGTCCACGCACACAACTTCGGATTCCGTGGACCGCGCCGCTGCACCGACCAACCGGGGACTGCCACGTGTCCCCGCCCTAGTCCATATACCGCCGCGCCAGCTCTGTAGACCGCGCACCATGAGCCCGCCAATCAGGCGGCGCTACGTGTCCCTGCAACAGGTCTGTGCACCCGGCCGCGACGCTCTGTGGACTGAGCACTGTAAACCGGCCAATGACAGGCCGCCACGTGGCATGCCGGCGGTCCACGGCCCCTCCCATGCACCGAAATCCAATAAAAACTTTCGGGAGTCCGTTTTTGGGCCTCCGGACTCAGAATCAAACAAGCAAATAGCCGTTTTCAAGCGTTTTTCCGCGCTGAATCCAAATCCAACCTCTGTTTGGCCAAAAACCTTTTCAAAATTTCGGCAAATGTAGCCGAAGGCCAATACAGCTAAAGATACCTCATATAGTCTATCTGTGGCATCCCTTTGATGCACTATGGGCCAGATACACCAACACTAGGTGTTCTATACAGTGGATTCACCGGAAAAGTTGCATGGGAACCTGGACCACTACATCCTCCCCCACTAAAAGGAAGTTTCGTCCCCGAAATAAAGAAAACAAAACAGGCGTACCTCAACCGGAAGTCTCGAACAGAAAAGGATAGGTATCTCTCATCACCGTCTCTAGCTCCCAAGTAGCCTCATGCTACTCGTGATTGCTCCATAAGATCTTCACATACGGAATGGCCCGGTTGCGCAATTCCCTCACCTCACGAGCTAGAATTCGCAATGGGCGCTCCTCATATCCGAGGTCCTCGCCGATCTCCAAAGAAGTGAAGTCAATCACGTGTGAAGGGTCGAAAACATATCTCCTCAGAGCCGAGACGTGGAAAATATCATGAACTCCGGCCAGGCGTGGAGGAAGGGCAACTCTGTAAGCCACAGGGCCTACTCTCTCAAGTACCTCGAAGGGTCCAATAAAGCGGGGACTGAGCTTCCCACGAACTCCAAATCTCCGGGCCCCTTTCGAATGCGAGACCTTCAAAAAGACATGATCACCAATCTGGAACTCTAGGTCTCGCCGCCGAGTATCAGCGTAGCTCCTCTGACGACTTTGGGCTATCTCAAGATGTCGGCGAACTAATCTGACTTTCTCCTCAGCTTCCAACAGTAAATCGGGTCCCAAAGTCCTCATTTCACCTACGTCACTCCAATACAAGGGTGACCCACACTTGCGTCCATACAACGCCTCAAACGGAGCCATCTGAATGCTCGCCTGATAGCTGTTGTTGTACACAAACTCAACCAATGCTAAGTGCCGGTACCACCCTCCTCCAAAATCCATAACGCACGCTCTCAACATGTCCTCGAGGGTCTGTATGGTGCGCTCGGACTGTCCATCAGTCTGTGGGTGGAATGTTGTGCTAAACCGGAGCTGTGTCCCCAAGGCTGACTGTAGACTCTCCCAAAAATGCGATACAAACCTCGGGTCCCTATCTGATACAATCGAGGCGGGTATACCGTGTAGCCTCACTACCTCATCAAAATACAATTGTGCAAGTCGCTCCAATGGCCAAGTCACCTGTACAGGTAAGAAGTGAGCAAACTTGGTGAGTCTGTCCACAATAACCCAAATCGCGTCTGCTCCACTCTGCGCCCTCGGCATCTGTGACGAAATCCATAGTGATGTGGTCCCACTTCCACTCGGGAGTTGGAAGACTCTGCAACTTGCCAGCAGGAACCCGGTGCTCTGCCTTCACTTGCTGACAAGTTAAACAGTGAGCCACAAATCTTCCAATGTCCCGCTTCATTCCGGACCACCAAAAGTGTGCCTTGAGGTCCTTAAACATCTTAGTACCACCAGGATGAATGGTATAAGGTGTATAATGGGCCTCTCTCAAAATCTGGTCTCTGATCTCAGGATCCGTAGGCACACACACTTGGTCCCTGTACCGTAGTACTCCCAGGTATCCACTGAAAAATCCCCTATCTGATCTGTCTGAATCTGCACTCTGATCCTCGTCAAATGGGGGTCCTTACTCTGTGCCTCCCTAATCCTGTCCAACAGAGTGGGCTGCAAGACCATAGACATGAGTCTAGCAGTGTCACGCCCCGGGGGTTTTTAGGTAATTGTAAGCGGAAAAGGCGTATATATTTTTTTCTTTATGAATAAGCATCGACCTCCCCCAGTGCGTGTCAGACCCGCCACATATACAAATTCACTCTTCAATCGGACAGAGTCTCCTTTGTATATGCACGGCGTCACGATTACAACAACGACAATAACATCGTTCTTCATGAAATCTTTAACCACACAGTCACAGTCAACCCATACGAGAGTGTAAAAATATTCAATCACATTAAGAAGATTCTACAAGTTGCAAACGGTGTCCACTCGGCACCCATTCCTTTAAAACGTCTACATATTCACAGTAAGGCGGCTACATCGTTTTGAAAGGATAAAACCACAGGTTTTCAAAGTAGTGCCCACACGACACTTTATTTTTGAAAGACATTTTCGAAACCCCTTTTTATATCGTAAACCGGCCGCAAAGATTGAGAACAATAATTTAAAGTCTATTGCGATATCAAACAACTAACCAACCATCCAGCATGATCCACATCCACACAAATTAAACTAGAGAGAGAGAGAGAATAGAGATAACCATACTAAGAGTTTTAACCTAAGGCCTCATACGGCCGATAGTTAAGTCTGCGTTGCCTCACCACCGTCCTGATGAACATACCTATTTGAACCTGTCACGGAGTGGGTAAAGTCAGTGACAAATAAAGTAGATGTTATAACTTTGATGAATGGTGAAATTCGAATGAAATACTCTGCACCGGAACCTTTCGCTATCCTTCACCCTGAGTTTACTTTATTTAATTTAGTGACACCGTCGCGTCAGGGTAGTCGACGATCTCCCCACGCGACACTTGATGCTTTTACCCCTTCACGAAGCGTGAACGACATGTTTAGCTATCGTGAAGAGGTCCCCACCCTACACACGTGGGGCACACGGGTCATTCAGACCACTCCTCCGGAAAAGTACACCCATGCGGAGGCCAATCCGCCTATGTACGTGCAGCATTCAACACCGGTTTGCCGAAGTCGGCGTAAATTAAATATTGCGACCCTTGGTCGCCACGAACATCCACAAAAGAAACGGTACATGGTAATGCGAAGGGTTAATTAACTGGAAACATTTCATCTACTTTATTAAACAGGTTAGCACGAACATTTAGATGATATACTGGACCTAATGCACTTACAGCACTTATTGCATAAGAACCCACCTGGTTGAGGGAAGATCAGGGTACTTGGGATCTGTGACACTCTCTTACTGCGCACCTGGACCTAACGAAAGCCCCAGAAACAGCAGTTAATAACACGTACAAATACCGAAAAATGGAACCCAACTAACTCCACGCCGAGAACCCCCAAACCGGCGCCAACAACTACCCTCGACGATTCCTCGCGCGCGCGCGACGGCCGTCGGCCCGCGGGTGCCCCGCGCGGCTCAAGGCCGCGCGGCGTCACCCGCGCGGCGACTGCCCACGCGTCGCCCGTGGGTACTTCCCTCGGGCGGCGCCCGCGTGGCACCCGCGCGGCGACTGCCCGCGCGGCGCCCGCGGGTGCTGCCCTCGTGCGGCGACCGCGTGGCACCCGCGCGGCGACTGCCCGCGCGGCGCCCGCGGGTGCTGCCCTCGGGCGGCGCCCGCGCGACGTCCGCGCGGTGCCCGCCTTGCGATGTCCACCCGCGTGGTGCCCTAGCGGCACCACGCGTCTCCCCCGCCCGCGCGGCGCCTTAGCGGTACCGCGCGTCGTCCGCCCGCCCGCGTCGTGCCCTAAGTTGCATGGCGACGACGGCGGGCCGACGGAGACGATGGAGACGGAGGCGGAGAAGACCACAAAAATACGACAAAACCCCAAAGATGCTACAAACATAAAATCACTCACCGGATAATCCGATGGGGGAGTCGTCCGATCGCGTTCTTGCTTCCGGTACGTGGTTCGGGGTGATCGGATCCCGCCGTCTTCTTCCTCTTTCTTTCCTCCGGTTAGGGTTCCGCCTTTTTCTTTTCCTTCCGTTCTCTCGGTTAGGGTTTCGTTTTCTCTTCTATGAAAAGTGGGATTTTCCTTCCCGTACGTACAAATAAATCCCGCCCTTTTAATTTCAGCCACCAATTAATTAATTCATTAATTAATTAATCCTACGGGATAACCCACCTTTTAATATCCGTAACCGAATGACTAATTCTCTAACTAATTAATCCTACGGTATAACCCACCTTTTAATATCCGTAACCGCATAACTAATTCTCTATTAATTAATCACACGAGATAAACCCACCTTTACCTCAGAAAGTTTGCAGTATATTTTGCACGGGTTTCGATGCACGTTAAGTCACTGCGACACTAAAAACCCTGTTCCGGGAGATTCCTACATCGGATTTCAGATCCGATTGCACCGTCGGTCTTCGATTTTCGTGCTCTTTCACGAAAAAATACTCATGCAATACACCGACCGATTTACAGAAACTCGATAAATTCGATTCACTCAAAGGGGTACTTTATTAGAAGGAGAGTAAAATATTACTAAAAAAGCCGTGTCATTACAAGCAGAGACCCCAGGGGATACCATCTCAATCTGTAACCGCCTCAACTGCTCCACTAGCGGTTCCTGCTGCGTGATCAACATGCTCAAACTCTGCACTGACCTCCTGCTCAAAGCATCTGCTACAACATTGGCCTTGCCGGGATGATATAGGATGCTCATATCATAGTCCTTTAGTAACTCTAACCACCGGCGTTGCCTCAAATTCAGCTTCTTCTGAGTAAACAAGTACTTCAAACTCTTATGATCAGTGTAAATTTCGCAGTGCTCTCCATAGAGGTAATGCCGCCACAACTTCAAAGCGAACACCACAGCTGCAAGCTCCAAATCATGAGTAGGGTAATTCTTCTCATAATCCTTTAATTGCCGTGAAGCATAAGCAATTACCCTACCATGCTGCATCAAAACACAACCCAAACCGCTGTGAGAGACGTCACTATAGATCACGAATCCGTCACCCATCACTGGCAGTGCTAAAATCAGTGCTGAAATCAATCTCCTCTTCAGCTCCTCAAAGCTCTGCTGGCACTGCTCAATCCAAACAAACTTTATCCCCTTCCTAGTCAAACTGGTCAGGGGGGTAGAGAGCTTCGCAAAGCCCTCCACAAACCGACGATAATAACCTGCCAAGCCCAAAAAGCTCCGAACCTCTGTAACCATCGTCGGTCTCGGCCAATCCCGAACAGCATCAATCTTCGTCAGGTCTACTGCCACTCCTACGGCTGATACAATATAGCCTAAAAATGAAACCTCCCGAAGCCAAAACTCGCACTTTTTAAACTTGGCATACAACTTCTTCTCTCGCAGAAGCTGCAGCACTATCCTCAGGTGCTCCTCATGCTCCATATCACTCCGGGAGTAAATCAAAATGTCATCTATGAAAATAACCACAAACTCGTCCAAGTACGGCTGAAATACCCGGTTCATCAAATCCATAAATGCAGCAGGGGCATTAGTCAAACCAAAGGCATCACAGTGAACTCATAATGCTCGTACCGGGATCTAAAAGCTGTCTTGGGGATGTCCTCGGCTCTCACCCTCAGCTGGTGGTAACCGGATTGGAGATCAATCTTCGAGAACACTGACGCTCCCTGCAGCTGATCGAATAAATCATCAATCCGTGGTAGAGGATACTTGTTCCGGATGGTCACTTTATTCAGCTCCCTGTAATCCACACATAATCGAAGCGACCCATCCTTCTTCTTCACAGACAACACCGGCGCTCCCCACAGAGATACACTGGGTCTAACAAAACCCCGGTCCATCAGGTCCTGTAACTGGGCCTTCAACTCCCTCAACTCGGCAGGTGCCATCCTATAAGGTGCCTTTGAGATTGGTGCGGTTCCTGGAACCACATCAATCACAAACTCTATCTCCCTCTCCGGCGACATAGTCATCAACTCCGGGGGAAACACATCTGGGAACTCGCAGACAATAGGAATATCTTCGAGCCCCAGTGCCGCCGTAGACACCTCTACAATCGTCGCCAAGAAAGCGGTGCAACCTCTGCTCATCATCCGCCTAGCCCTCGCCGAAGAAATAGTCACCGCAAACAAGGTGCTCTGGCCACCTCTAAAGACAAACTCCTCCTGTCCAGGCTCGCGGAGGGTCACAGTCCTCTCTCTGCAGTCTATGGTGGCAAAATACCGCGACAACCAATCCATGCCAAGTATAACATCGAAATCCTGGAGCTGCCGCAAGACAAGCAAGTCTGCCGGCAAGATCCAGGGTCCCAACTGTACTGGGCAATCCCTACAATACTCCTCGACATGCAAAATATGATCTAGAATCTGAACCTCTAATGCATGCGATAAAGAAACTACCTCTATACCATGTAGGGATGCAAATGCTCCACTGATGAATGAATGCGACGCACTGGTATAAAAAAGAGCGCGAGTACGAACTGTAGAAATCAAAATAATACCTGCGACGACATGGTCAGCTGCTGAAGCATCCTCAATCTGAGCGGCATAGACTCGCCCGCTCGGCACTGGGGGTCGTCGCTCTGGCTGTCGCAAGGAAGAAGAAGCATGATCGGGCCTGCAATCGGCCGCAGAAGGTCCTGCCGTCTGGTGAGGAAAAGAGGGTGCTGAAGCGAGAAAGGAACTGGAAGACCTGCTCTAGGGCACGATCCCTGGAAGTGGCCAGTCTGCCCGCAACGGAAACAACGGCCCTGCCTCTGAGGACACTGGGTCGGTGGGTGCGGCCCTTCACAAATAACACATCGGTCCTGTCGTGGCTGTCGCGAGGTCTGCTGCTGCGAATGCAGCTGCTGCCGAGGTGGTCGATGCTGCTGCTGCTGAGACTGACAGGGTGTAGAGTACCGTGATTTCGTTTAGTGCACCGACCTCGCGAGATGGCGTGGTGCGGAGAGATCGCCTTGGGCGTGTTCCATTTGGGGTTTACAGATGAGTTCTGATTGTTCCGGATTGACGCAGAATCCTTTGAGAAGAAAGTGAGTTAGCAACGTCGAACTTGGAAGCCCAGTTTGAATCAGTGATTTCGAGGAATATGTGTCCTTGTAGAGTACTTGTCGAGTACTGGATTGGATAGAGAACCGACTCCGCGGTTATGCGCAGAAAATTTGAAAAGTGTTGGAACACGTGTACTTTCAGAGTACACCGGAGATCGGGTTGATTCGGACTGACGCAGAGGCCCCGAAGGCAAAAAAGTGTTTTGGAGTTGGCAATTATAGGATTGTTTGATTTAATTCTAACCCACTTTGGAGATTGAGAAAAGGAATGAGAAAAGAATGCAAGTGAGGGTTTTCTTATGAGTGTGCCGGATTGTTGGGTTGAGCACGCCGACTCCACCGTTGAGCTTTTTGAGTGGAAAAAGCTTGGAATATGTGTACTTGTGTTTACATTGGGGTTCGGGAGATTTCAAAGTGGTGCGGAAGCTCCCGGAGCAATAAGTGAGTTGTCGGCGGGGGATTAGAAGCTACAGACTTTGGATTTCGGATTCAGGGTGCTTCAGTTTCGGAACTGGGGCTTGAGTTCCGGAACTGAGCATTGTGTTTCGGAACTCAAGCCTTGGTTCCGGAACCAATGCAGCTGGTACCGGTACCCCACTATGGGTACCGGTACCTAGGGTCTCAGGGAGCTTAATTAAGCTGGATTAGGATATTTTGAGTGAGGGCACTTTGGTCATTTTCCTCCCCAAGCTCACCACCCTCTATTTAGAGCCCTTTCTCCTGCCTTCTTCTCCACGACAAAAAGAGAGAAAGAGAGAAAGAAAAGAGAGAAAGCAAGGAAAAGAAAGAGATGAAGAAGAAGGAGAAGAAGAGGATGAGGAGTGTGCTGTTTTCCTGCTACTTGGAGTGGAGCGGAGTCGCGGGCGCGTCGGCCGCACGTACGAGGTAAACCAGCAGATTTTTGTAGTTGGGTTGTTGGATTCTTAGATGGATTTTTGATGAGGCTTTGAGCTTATTTGGATTATTCTTTCCATCTTTTGCACTTGTGCTGTGAGCTTGTGGATTTTGTTGTGCGGGGCCGAGGGTGCGCGCGTCCGTGCGCACGTATGAGGTGGGCCGGCTGTGGAGAGGGCCGGTGTGCGCGCGGTTTGTATTAGAGGACCCGAGCGGATTGTTCGAGCTTCTAGGGATATTTTCCGAGGATCGCGGCGTTGCGCGCGCGTGCGGCGCGGTTTTGGGCGTTTCCGGTAGTTTTTGACAGTGAGCGGTGTGGCGCTTCACCGACTTCAGCGATTGCCTACGGAAAGCGTTCCAGGTGGGTTGGAATTTCTTCAAGATGTATGGAATGCCTTCTAAAGCTATTGTATGCATGTTGATCATGTTTAGCTTATTATTTGCATAGTTGGTAAGTCTGATAGTTTCCTAGAAACAATAGAAAGACATTTATAAGCCTAGATATTTTTAGCATGATCTAGGGATGATTTGACACTAGACTGCATGTTTAGTTGGCATTAGATTGGCATCTGAACTATTTTAAAAATCGGCGGACCGGTTTTAATGAAAATTGAGAATTTAAAATGGTTTTAAAATATTGTGAGCTTCTAGAAAGAGTGAGTAGGTTCAGGATGCATATGTTCTCGTGCCGGGAGGCCGAGTGGACTTTTGGAACTCTGTCGGATGAGTTTCTAGTGTCATATGAGTTGAGATCCCTTGTGGGATTATTCTAGATCATGGGTTTGTATCTTTGATTTGGTAGTGGAGATGGTTCTCCGACTTGGCTTTGAGAGTTTGGGCTCGTGCAGATCGAGTCATGGAGGTTTCCCGACTTAGCCATGGGTTGTGCATTATCAGATTTAGTCGTGGAGGGTTCTCTGACATAGCTTTGAGAGGGTTTGGGCATTCCCTGATCGAGTCGTGGAGGGTTCCCGACTGGGATGTGTTATCTGGGTATTGAGTATTTGATCTGTTTGATCGTGGATCATAGCCTGCATGTGCCGCTTATGAGACAGTTGAGACTGACGAGATACTTGAGCTCGATGGGGTCGCTCCCCTCGAGTTACGCTCCGGATGCGTGATGACGATTGAGATAGACAGACTAGGATGTCCCACGGGGGTGGGCAGGCGCGTTCCTAGTAGTCAGTTTTGGATGCCCCACGTGGAGTGGGCAGGTGCATTCATAGTAGTCAGTAGGACGCCCCACGTGGAGTGGGCAGGTGCGTTCCTAGACGGCAGGCGCAGGCTTGACTGAGCCAGTTTTGGCAGTCATTGAGATTTGAGTTTTATGAGCACCTCGTGTGCGAGTGGTGCATAGCATGTTCTTAGATGAGTTTCCTTTGAGCATGATACTTGAGGCATTTTAGTAGTGGTGAGTGTATGCATAGCAGGTTTATAGTAGAGATTCCTTGAGCATGATGTTGAGACATATTAGTTGTAGCTCATTTCCTGCTTTTATTTATATATCTATCTGCATACCTATCTGTTGTGCCTCCAGTAGACTTAGTGGGCATACCGTGGATATTGGTGACGGTACCCACTGAGATCTACCTTCTGCAGTAGATCTCACACCCGCTGCGGTGACAGGTTCCTTAGGTAGCCGTTCCGGCTTGGCTCGCGCGGAGACAGCTAATCGAGGTGAGGACGTGGTCGAGTAGTTCCTTACCAGCATTGGGAGTCAGAGGTAGACGTACCCTGTATTTTGTTTCCACTTTTGTACTTGACAGTCTGAGAGATTGGTGAGGCTTTTGTTAGTATTTGACAGTGAGGGATGTTGTATTGAGGATTATATTATTTATATCAGATGTTCGGTGGATTTCTGTAGCTATTGGTGTTGGTTTCAGCTCCGATACATGCTTAGCTATAGATCTGACTTGCAGGGTAGACGCTTCATCTGTGCGGCAGTTTTCGTACAGATGGCGGATCTGTTGGCGAGCCCGGGTCGCAGCTTCGACCCCGGGCCATTACAGATTAGAGTGGTATCAGAGCCTAGGAATATAGGTCGTTGAGGACTTAGTGATCCTAGGCTATTGTTTGGATAGTAGGATGGCTGTCGTGAGAGACGAGACTTTAGCGAGAGTCCTGATTGAGTTTGTACCTCCCCCGAGGGATTTGTAAGACCTCACCTTTAATTTGACTTTCCCTTTTATTTTACTTGTAGCGGTCCGGTAGAGGGGTTAAATTCTTAGTGTTTTCTGGACAGACCGTCGGGGCTCGCGGGTATTTTTAGGTGCTAGAGCTCGCGAAACGGAGAACGGTGGCACGATCGGATTCGAATTCCGAACCCGGGAACTCCCAGAATTAAATTGTGAAGCTTGCGGTCTTCTTAGACGCTCTGAAATCCGTGCTGGCGATATGCACGGTTATGGAGGTAATCCAAACCCCCTAATTAAATCTTGGTTGGGCTGGGACGTGATCCGGGGAATTAGTCTTTCGACCCGCTCGTTTCCTTGGTCACGTTAGGTTAGAGGGGGGCGATCAAAGGGGGAGGGAGAACAAAAAATATCCCCAACCCTCTCCAGACGGCGGCTACGTGATTTAGACGGTCGAGTTAGGCGAGAAAGAGGAACCCGTACCTATTCCCGCTTGCGTTTCAAGTTTCGGCGCAGGGTTCCAACGGGGATATCCAAAGGGAAGTACGGGGACTTGCTCGTCGGTGGATCGTTCGGGCGAAGGTGGGCGATTCCTCCTCCTCCATCTCCTCTCGCGAATCATGGTGAGCGTTTGGGTCGTTCTTGTTTTTCGTAGGTTTTTCGTTTGGGTTCGTTTTTGTGGATTGTTTCGTGAGCAGGGATCACCGCGCCGCCGCCGCCACGACCGAGGCAGAGGTCGGCAGCGCACCCGCGCGGGTCGGTGCCGCGCGGGGCCGCCCGCTGGTGGGGCGCCCGCGCGGGCCGGGGCCGCGCGGGGTCGTCCGCACCCGCGGGCAGCGCGCTCGCGCGCGGCTCGCTGCAGCGTGGGGCCGCCCGCTTTTGGGGCGCCCGCGCGGGCCGGGGCCGCGCGGGGTCGCCCACACCCGCGGGCAGCGCGCCCGCGCGGCTCGCTGCCACGCGGGGCCGCCGCGGGTGGGGCGCCCGCACAGGTTGGTGCCGCGCGGGGTCGCCCGCGCTTGAAGACAGCGCCCCGCACGGACCTGCGCCGCGCGGGGGCCGCCCGCAGGTGGGGCACCCGCGTGGGCTGAGGCCGCGCGGGGCCGCCGCCGACGGGGCGGGGCCGCGCGGAGCTGTCCGCATGCGGGACGTACGCCGCCCGGGTCGTCGTCGAGCGAAAATTTCACGCACGGGGGTTTTAGGGACTTGTCGTTTTTCCGTTTCTGCCGGAGTCGTCGTTAGGTGCTTTTGATCACCAGGTCTTAGTTTTCGCTTCCTCAGGGTCGCAGGACGCTGTGGACTCGGCAGACACGCAACCGCGGACGAACCAAACGCCGGTCTCCTTTCAAGGTGGGTACCCTTCCGGGGATTTTTGGGAATAGGCATTTATCGATAGAAGTAACATGGCTGGGCAAAGGTAAATAGTGAGTGACTATGTGATTATTGAACTAACCTTGTTGTACTGTTTTTACTTACTTTTAAATATGAGGCTCTTGTTTTACTACACGCACACCGGCGGTTTGGCCACCGCAAGGGTGTGCTTTTCCGGAAAAGTGGTACGTTGACCCGTGTACCCTATGTGACGGTGACATAATGGGGGCCCTCGTGGGTGGGGGGTGTGAGCGGTGATGCCGAGGCGGGTGCTCGGCGACCGAGGCAGGTGCTCGGCGGGGGACACCGAGGCAGGTGCTCGGTGTGGTTGTCGGGAAAGGTGCCCGGATTCGCTTGGTACAGGGTTTGGTCACCGTTGATTGTACTTTGAGGAGGACGGTTGCTCTGGTTGCCGTGGTTTGCCTTACTTTTAGCCCTTTTTGCATATTATGTTATTTCTAGTCATTGACTTCCCACTCCGTGACAGGTTCGTCCCGGGGCAAGTGCTAGGGCGCTGGTGAGGCCGCGTGAGCGATGTTCTGCTGATTCTTAGTGACTGCAGATACAGTTGACTCTTCCCTCTTTGTTATTTTATTATTCATGTTAGCTAGATGTTGATTGCGATACCCTCGTGGGGTCGATGTGGATGTTGGACTTTTGGTGTAACTTTGGACAAATGTGATTTTCAATTCTCTACTTGGCCGTTTTCAAGCTACAAAAAAAGAAACAAGGAAATCATTGCGAAAACCATTTTCAAAACATGGGTGTCGTGTGGGCACCGTTTCCAAATTCTCTAGATTTATGTGATTTCAAAAAAATGGCTTTACAAAACCTGGCATCGGGTGGGTGCCGTATTTAAAACCCCTGTGGATTTATGTGATTGCGAAAATAGTTTGTAAAAACCTGGGTGTCGTGTGGACACCGTTTTTAAACCCTGTGGTTTTATCCTTTCAAACCGACGGCCACTTTATCATCTGTGGATAATAGTGTTTTATGCATTGTGAATGGTTGTTTGTGTTTAAGACTCGATCTAATGTGGTTAAATGTTGTATGTGATGTACTTTGTAGTTTAGACGCCGTGCATATACAAAGGAGACTCTGCCCGTTTGCAGAGTGAATTTGTATATGCGGTGGGTCTGGGCACGCACCGGGGCAGAATTGTTTTCAAAAAAAAAATCTATTACACTGATTTAGGGAGCATCTGTGGCTCTTCTTCCGCGCGTTTGAACCCCCGGGGCGTCACATATTAAGATGGTATCATAGAGAGAACTTTAACCACAATAGTCGGGGCCCAACATCCACGGGGCGCAATACTCTAGCTACTGAATAATACAGTGAACATTGTGTAGACAAGTAGAACGCGAGTGCTCGTGGGGGGGGGGGGGGGGGATTTAGTAGAATTCCTTTTTAGTGCCCGCGTTTGGGGTGTTGTTTTAGTTTAGTCTAGAAGTAACTGGTTTTGTGCACGTGTTCAGATAATGGCCAGAACTAGATCTACCACCGAGGATGCAGGGGAGGACGCAGCGGCGTCGGCGACCGCGGAGAACCAGCTCCTGAGGCAGAAGTTACGGGAAATGGCGGGCCAGCTGGCGACCCTTACGGACCATGTGCGCCAACTAACCCAGCAGCAGCAGCAGGCTGCTGCGACGGTGGTAGTCGCCCAGGGCCCTCCTCCGGGGCCAACTGCACCAGCGATGGGACCGCCGGTGATGGAGGCCGAGACGGGGGCTGCCCCAGCCCGGGCCGCGGCACCCGAGGTACCGTCAGCCCAACAGACGGTGCCAGAGGTAGCCCCTTCGGCAGCAGCAGCGGGATCGACGCCGGGAACTACAGCCAAAGACACCCCAGTGGAGACCGGGGTGACGCCTTCTCCTGCCGTGGCCGCCACCACCACGGGGGAAGGGTCTGTCCAGCCGACCGAACGGGACCGTGTCCGAGCCAACCTTGCAGATTTTAGGAAGTACGATCCGCCCGTGTTTGAGGGGGAGACGACGGACCCCTGGGTCATGGAGAAGTGGGTGGGCACAATGGAGAAGCTGTTTGAGGACTTATTGATGGAAGAGCACGAGCGGGTTCCCCTGGCCGTCCACTTTCTCGGGGGGAACGCCCGCATGTGGTGGAAGACGGTACGCCCGGACTCCGCGAGGGGTACCGCCCTCCCATCGTGGACCACCTTTAAGCGAGAGCTGTTCGGGACGTTCTTCACCAACAGCGTCAAGAAACAACTAGAAGACGATCCGAACCACATCAGGCAGGGAAACCGAACAGTCATGGAGTACCAGAGGGAGTTTGTGAGACTGGCAAACTGCGTCTCTTTCGTCATACGGGACGAGTCTCACAAGGCTCAACTGTTCGTGGACGGACTACGCAGCGAGATCTTTCAAGTGGTGGAAGCGGCGGATTTGCATACCTTCCAGAAGGTGGTCGACCGGACCACCATTGTGGAGCTCGGTTTCGCCGTTACACGCGCGCGAGGGGATGGCCCTTCTCGGCAGGAGAACATGAAGCGGTTTTAGCCGTTTTCCGGGGGAGGCTCTTCCAGTGGGAGTCGACCCTCCAAACGGTGGAGACCCCAGCAAAGAACCAGGAGCGCACCTTCGGGAGGACAGAGATCAGACGATAGGCCTTGTGTTATCTGCGGTGGGGCACATCGGGTAACAGAGTGCTCCAAGAGGCAGGACCACTGTTTCCGGTGTGGCAAGCAAGGGCATTTCCGTTTCAACTGCCCCATGAATCAAGGTGCCGCATCTTCAGCAGCCTCCGCGCCAGCACCTCAGCACGCGGGGCGAGGGAAAGCCCCGATGACATCGGCCCCCAGACATCCAGCACCTCGACCAGTAGAGGAGAGGCCACCACAGTCAGGAGGCAGGGTCTATTCGATGGCCTACCTGCAGGCAAACCCACCCGAGGACGTCGTAGCAGGTATCACTCTCATTTCAGTTTACCGTGCTAGAACTCTTTTTGATACTGGAGCAACCCACTCGTTTATGTCATGTGATTTTGCACTGTCACATGGTTTTGAGGAGAGACCCTTACCTAGTGTTTTGTCTGTCCAAACCGCGGGGGGGGCCCTTGGAGGCTCGCAACCTTATACCTTCCTGCCCGATAAGGTTGGGGAGGCTTCCTTGCCCCTGGGATTTGGTAGTCATTCCACTAAAGGAGTACGATGTAGTACTTAGAATGGATTGGCTCACATAGTATCAAGCAGTGATCGACTGTGAGAAGCGCCAGGTGCGTCTACAGTACCCAGAGTTTCCAGAGAACGTGTACTTGGCATGCAAGAGCATTTCCTTTTCCTCCATCATTCCAGCATCGCGAGCCAGGAAACTGATTGAGGGAGGGTGTGTGGCCTACTTGGCATTGGTGGACTTGGCCACGAGACCCTCTGCGGCACTCTCTGATAGCCCGGTTGTAAGGGACTTCCCAGATGTCTTCCCTACCGAACTGCCGGGGATGCCCTCTGAGCGGGAGGTTGTTTTTCCGATCGAGCTCCCACCCGGCACTCGACCGATCACAAAGGCCCCCTACAGAATGGCCTTTGCAGAACTGAAGGAACTTAAGGCGCAGCTTGAAGATCTTCTGGACAAGGGATTCATCATACCGAGTGTGTCACCTTGGGGCGCACCGGTACTCTTTGTGCGAAAGAAGGACGGGAGCTTGCGACTGTGCATCGACTACCGGCAAATCAACAAGGTCACAGTGAAGAACAAATACCCCTTACCCACGATTGATGACCTCTTTGATCAGCTGCGAGGAGCAACGGTGTTCTCGAAGATTGACTTGCAGTCCGGCTACCATCAGCTCAGAGTGCAAAATGAGGATATTTCGAAGACGGCTTTCCGGACCCGGTATGGCCACTGCGAGTTCACTGTAATGCCGTTAGGGCTTACCAATGCCCCAGCGGTATTTATGGACATGATGAACCGAGTTTTTAAGCCCTTCCTGGATCAGTTCGTAGTGGTCTTCATCGACGACATCCTGAACTACTCGCCCACCGATGAGGAACACGAGGAGCACCTACGGATTGTTCTGCAGACTCTCAGAGAACAGAGGTTGTTTGCCAAACTCAAGAAATGCGAGTTTTGGCTTCGCGAGGTGGGGTTTCTGGGGCACATCATCTCAGCTGTTACGGAATTTGAGTTGGCGTAGTTTCGTGAAAGTCTCAAGTCTTGAAGATTGAAGGTGAAGAAAGTTGGATCATTTAACTCAATCTCAAGAAAGAAGAATTCAAAAGGATCAGGTATGTTTAACCTAAGATTTTGTGTGATCCGAATACTTCTTGTAGTGTAGAAACACTTGGAAGAATCTTTCATTGCATAAAAATCAAAAACTGGACTTGGGACATGTTCAGGATCCGGATCAGGTTGTTCGATCCGGATCCCGAAGGTGGTTCGTTCATACACCAGTTCAATCCGGATCGTAGCCTCTTGATCCGGATCCCGAACACTTAGTTTACCATCTTCCTTGAACGATCTGGATCAGGCTTCGCAATCCGGATCCCGAACGTTGATGTTTGGTGAACTGTATGAACGATCCGGATCAAGCACTTCGATCCGGATCCCGAACCTTCGTTTTTCTGGAACTGGCTGACTCGTTACGACGATCCGGATCACAGCTAGTCCGATCCGGATCGCCGTCCGTAAAATTTCCAGAAATGTTAGGTTTTTGATTCTTATCTCCTTCCTAGGGTTTCTAACCTATAAATAGACCCTATGATTCTTTTTCTAGGGTTAATCCACCGTGAATCGATATAGCCGTCATTTTCATATATCATCTTTTACGGCTCTAGATCCACATATAGAAAAGAAAGAAAATCATTAGAGAATACTCTATGTTTCTTCATCTATATTGATTAGTTTGATTCTAGGTTTTCATACTCACATCTTGAGTTGAATCAAACTAATGAATACTTAGATGGTATTTCCGATCTATCTTTGATCTAAGTATTCGGCGGATCATCACCACCCAAAACAACGATTTACCCCAAAAATCGGCGCGTGGATTCGCGTGTCCTTGTGGATTCAAGGTTCAACCGCTCTCGTGGATTCGGAGCGAGGCACGTTCGTGGATTCGAAGGGTGCTATTGGGTGAAGACCGTGGATTCGGTCGGACGTCGTGGATTCGACGTTGGACGCCGTGGATTCGGCGTTGGGCGCAGATCGTGGATTCGAGAAGCGTCGCGGAGCGAGCGGAGAAGATCCTCTAGGAGCGTATGGAAAAGGTTGAGTCGTAAGTGTGTACGGTAAATCACCTTGTACGTGTTTTAATTCTAGTGGATTTCTGCCGTGTTATCGGTCCCGTGGTTTTTTACTCCGGTGATGGAGTTTTCCACGTAAAAATCTTGCGTATTATTTTTATTTCCGCATTGGGTTTTTATCGCAACGATTTTTTGAGTGTTTATGCGTTTACACCTATTCACCCCCCTCTAGGTGTTTTTTCCCCTATTTAGATCCTTATTACATATAACCCAACAAGTGGTATCAGAGCGGGAATAGGGTTGTAAACAATGGTTGAAGGTGGAAACATCAACCGACCCCCGTTCTTCGATGGAACAAATTATGCATACTGGAAAGTACGGATGAAAGCCTTTTTAATTTCCATCGATGAACGGGTGTGGCAATCAATTGAATTAGGATGGTCTAATCCAACTGAACTTATTGGTGATGTTCGCACCTTAAAACCTAGGTCGAAATGGACCAAGGAAGAGTTAGATTCATCTTCTTACAATGGCAAGGGAATTAATGCTATCTTTAATGCCTTATCTCAAACTGAATTCTCTCGCGTCTCGGCATGTGAGACTGCGAAAGAAATCTGGGATGTTCTTCAGGTTACACATGAGGGAACTAACCTCGTGAAGATTCAGAAACTGCAAATGCTTACGAGCAAGTTTGACTCTATCTTGATGACAGAAAATGAATCTTTCACGGACTATTATACACGATTGCAAGACATCGTAAACTCATGTGCTAATCTGGGAGAGAAGATTCCAGAATTTAAGATTGTAAGAAAGATCTTAAGAACTCTTCCTGAACGATTTCGCCCAAAGGTTACTGCCATTGAAACTATTAAACACCCGGACGAAATACGTGTAGAAGAATTAGTTGGTTCATTACAAACTTATGAAATGACATTTACTACTAACAATTATTCTGGAAAGGCATCCACTTCTAAGTCTTCAGGTTATGCATTGAAAACAACTAAGGAAGAAGACGCGGATACATCCTCCTCCGACGATGACGAGAACCTTTCTATGGAGGAATTTGAGAAGCAGCTCGCTCTCTTGACAAGGAAGTTTCGCCACAACTTTCGAAGGGGTAATTCAAGCAAATCTCCATCCTTCGGAAAGTTGAACAAAGGCAAGGGTACTTCAGGTTACAAGTCAAGAAAGCAAGAGAACTTCTCAAAGGATAAGAAAAGTTCAGAAGGACAACTACAATGCTTCAAATGTCGAGGCTACGGCCACATTGCAACGGAATGTCCTAACAAGTATCCGGCAAAGAAGAAGGCGATGCAAGTCGTCACTTGGGATGACAACTCAACGTCAAATGAGTCGTCTTCGAGTGATGAAGAAAAGAGCTCCACCGCATTCCACGCGTCCGTATCTTCACCCTTCATGTGCTTTATGGCAAATACATCTGAGTCGTTGTCCAACTCCACGGTTGAAAAGAACGCAACGAACAACGAATCGGATGATTCGGAAGGTGAAGAATTTGCTCTAGCCTATCACAGATCTTTACGGGATTTAAAGAAACCGGCTAAGCAAAACAAGGGGTTGAGAGGGAGATTGCAGGATCTCGAAGAAGAAGTAAAAAGGGTAACTTCTCTCTCGACCGATCTTGAAGTGGAAAGGGATAAACTGATAAAAGAAAATGTTTCCCTTCAAGAGTCCAATGAGCAACTCGAGAAGAACTATATAGATATGGTGAACAAAGCGAACTATTTCTTGAAGCTCTACGGCGAGGCCCGACGGGAAAAATTGGAAATGACAAAGACCATTTGCCAACTCAAGGATGACTTACAGCAATTCTCTTTAGGAAGGAGTAAGTTGGATAAACTTCTTGGTCTTGGTCAAACAAACAAGTTCGGCCTCGGATACAATCGAACTGAAGACAATTTTAGTTCGGTTGGGACAGTCTTTGTGCCTCAGTCGGTATCTCCTTCTCCGACACCCGAAATCATGACAACCAACGACAACAAGCCTACTTCATCCTCATCAGAATCATCAAGCACAAATGTATGTTTTCGTTGTAATTTTGCCGGGCACATTGGAAGAAATTGCAAGATTGGAGCTCAAGGATCAAATCAACCACATCTTGCAACTGCTACCAATAAGGTCACTCCATGGAATTCAAAGAAGGATTCTCCTAAAGAAAAGGACATTGGTAGTACTTCAAACAAGACGATGACAAAAGAAAAAGACCAATCTTGCAAGACGTCTTCATCAAGGAAAACTTCTCAACCATTGCCAACATACTCCAAAACTCAAAAGGTTTGGGTATGCAAAGGTGAAACCCCTCCTTGTCTTTAATCGTTTTACGATTAAATCTTGTGTAGTTTATGTAGACTATTTTCTTTTCTTCTTTTTCTTTTGGCCGACCCGTCAACCATCTTTGGGAGGTAAATGGTACATTTTTTTATTGGTTGATGATTTCTCTCGGTTTTCATGGGTAGCATTTTTAAAAGAGAAAGCTGATACGTTTGACTCTTTTCATGAGATTTGCCATCGTATTATGATTGAAAAGAATGAAAAGATCATTCGTGTTAGAAGTGATAGAGGTGGAGAATTCATAAATTCAAAATTCATTGATTTTTGCACTTCAAATGGAATTAAACATGAATTCTCGGCACCCTATACACCTCAGCAGAATGGTGTTGTTGAGCGCAAGAACAGGGTTGTTCAAGAGATGGCGCGTGTGATGCTTCATAGCCGGAATTTACCGCTACATTTTTGGGCTGAAGCTGTGAACACCGCTGTCTATGTCATTAATAGAGTTTACTTGCGCCCAGGAACTTTAAATACACCATATGAGCTGTGGTTTAGTAGAAAACCCAATATCAAATATTTTCGTGTCTTCGGGAGTCGATGTTACATTTTACGTGACCGTGAAAATCTTGGAAAGTTCGACTCTCGAAGTGATGAAGGGATCTTTTTGGGTTATTCTACGAATAGCAGAGCATATCGAGTATTTAACATTGAATCTAAGACGATCGTAGAATCTATAAATGTTAAAGTAGATGAAGCTTTTCACTTTGAAACTGGAAAATCTATCCTCGATATCTCTCTAGATGATGATTCTCCTGCTAGTGCATCTTCTCATAATAATACTTCCAATATTAATGATGCATCTAATGGTTCTTCTAGTTTATCTGATGTGCAGGAATCATCTCATATATCTCCGAGTACTCCGTTTCAACAAACGTTACGAATCTCCAAGGATCATCCGGAATCGAATATTATTGGAGATCCACAAGAAGGAGTCAGAACTCGGAGGCAGTTGGTTTGTGGATTCGCTTGCTACGTATCTTTAATCGAACCAAAGAACATAGATGAAGCTCTTCAGGATGACTACTGGATTAAAGCAATGCAGGAAGAGCTCCATCAATTTGAGCGAAACAAAGTCTGGGAATTAACGAAGCCTCCAAAGCAACAAAATGTGATAGGTACCAAATGGATCTTCAAGAACAAGAAAAATGAGGATGGTACTATCATCAGGAACAAGGCACGATTAGTTGCTCAAGGCTACTCTCAAGTAGAAGGTATAGACTTTGATGAAACCTTCGCCCCTGTAGCTAGACTCGAGTCCATTCGTATACTATTCGCTATTGCTTGTCATTTTAAAATCAAATTATTTCAAATGGACGTTAAGAGCGCATTTCTAAATGGGTTTTTAAATGAGGAAGTTTATGTGGCTCAACCGAAAGGTTTTGTAGATCATAAACACCTAACCATGTTTTTCGTTTGAAAAAGGCTCTTTACGGTCTGAAACAAGCACCGCGAGCATGGTACGAAAGGTTAACAAAGCACCTTTTGGAGAAGGGCTATACTCGAGGGGGAGCTGATAGGACTCTCTTTGTGAAGCATTATCAAAGCAATTTCATTGTAGCACAAATCTATGTCGATGACATTGTATTTGGCGCAACAAGAGATAACGATGCTTCTAAATTCGCGGAGACCATGGAAAGCGAATTTGAGATGTCCATGATGGGCGAATTTACTTATTTCCTTGGATTGCAAATTAAACAAAATGATGAAGGTATTCACTTGAGTCAATCCAAGTATGCAATGGAGTTGGTCAAAAAGTTTGATCTAGAAAATTGTAAAGATTTTCCGACTCCAATGGGAACTAGCCACAAGGGACTTGGAAGTGAATCACATAGTGAGAATGTAGACGAGAAACTGTATCGAAGTATGATTGGAAGTCTACTTTACCTCACGGCTAGTCGCCCGGATATCTTTTGGTGTTGGGATTTGCGCGAGATATCAATCCGCACCAAAGGAGGTTCACCTGAAAGCGGTGAAAAGGATCATCCGGTATATCAAAGGATCAATTAATTTCGGAATTTGGTATCCTATGGGAACAAGTTTGGATATTGTTGGATACTCAGATGCCGATTGGGCAGGATCAGTGGATGATCGGAAAAGCACGAGTGGTGCATACTTCTATCTTGGCCATTGCCTTGTTGCATGGCACAGTAAAAAGCAGAACTGCATAGCACTCTCGACTGCCGAAGCGGAATACATTTCAGCTGGAAGTTGCTCAACTCAACTCATTTGGATGAAAAGCGTATTGAGCGACTTCCGCATTTCAGCATCTTCGGTAACAATACTTTGTGACAACACTAGTGCTATTAACATTTCTAAAAACCCTGTGTTGCACTCTAGAACAAAACATATTGAACTTAGATATCATTTTCTTAGAGAGCTAGTTGAATCAAATACTCTTCAACTTTCATATATTTCAACTGAGGATCAATTAGCTGACATTCTAACAAAACCTTTGGATCAAAAATGTTTTATTCATTTACGAAAAGCAATTGGGATGCTTTCCTTGAAATAATCTTCTTTTTAAAATCTTTGCTTATGATAGGTTTTGTATTTGTTTTTGTTTTGTTCATTATCTATGTTTGTACATAGGACATTAATTGAGCATAGATCATAATTGACTTTAATTGCATCTTTTCGCACATTTAGAAATTTATTATGCTTTTGCCATCATAATATTTCACTGTTGCAATGATCATTTATGTTAATTAAATCATCTTCTAAAGTGATCAAAGTCAATTTCTCTCTCTCTATGATCTCTTGGTATAGTCATTATCTTATTTGACTGCTTAGTCGAGTATGAAATCGAGATCAATATTTGGTTGAATACTTTATATCTTAAATAATTGATAGCCAATTGAGGGGGAGTCTTAGAAAAGGTAAAATGCTCAAAAGATGTGGAAAGAGTTACATCCCAATGAGGAGTGTGAAAACTACCACCACATGGAGGAAAGAGCTACCACCTCGGTCGTCCGAGTATTGTGTGCAGCTACCACATGTATACCAAGCATGGTTGTTCAAATTTTTGATTAAGTAAAATGCATGTTGAAATACTTGACTCCGTCAAATTTCAAGGTTGGTATAAGGTGGGTTTTTAATGAAAGATGCTCAAAGAGCCACTCTCTTCAACAGATTGTCTAGATACATTATCTACTATATTTGGGATTTCAAACATCTATTGATCTTTGTATTTCATTTTCTTTACTGAATTGATGATTTGATAAAGGCATTACTCATAAGATCAAGTTAGATGTGATTGAAGGTGTTCAACTTTAAGGGATTTAATTCTTGTAAATTCTCGTTTCATTTTTGGATATTATTGATAGATTTGGCATAATCTAATTCTTGTTGTATGAAACGATAATTTTTGTTTAAAGTTGATACACATTTGTGCTTACAATCTTTTTTTGGTTTTTCTTGAATTTCTATAAAATTTTCTAAAGAAAAAGTTGGAGCCGATCCGGATCGGGCAAGATGATCCGGATCCCGAACGCAGGAATTCTTCTGCGGGCTGACGATCCGGATTGTGTCTGACGATCCGGATCCCGAACGCAGTTTCTCACTGCGGGTAGCCGATCCGGATCGCAAGCACGGGATGATCCGGATCGCGGCTAGGGTATTATAAAGAACAAAAGGGTTTTGATTTCTTTACTCCAATCTTTTGTTCCAAAGTTTCCAGAGCCTCTCTCTCTAGATTTCATCCTTTCTGGAAGCTTTCAAACTCAAGTTCTTCAACTCCAAGTAAGTTTTATTGATCAAAATCTCGGTTTTTCACCGTTTTTCTCTTTTTCTCCTCAAACGTGATGAATTTCTTGGATCAACTTTGTCTGTGGATGGTTTTTGATCAAATTTCTTTTGAAATAAGAACTCTGGGTAGATTAGTTTTGATTATATGCTAGGTATTCTCCTGATTAACGGATTTTTAGGCTTCGATTTCTAAAATTTCGGTTTTAGGGCATATAATAAGGATTTTTCGAAAATTATGCAATTGATCTAGTTTTAAAAGTCCTTTTGCAAAACTAATTTGATTCTTAGCTTCTCTACATGATAATGATTGTTTGGGTACAATTTTTCAAATTTTTGAAAATTAACAATTTTTCATGTGTTCTTGAGTTGGTCTTCACAGGATACATTTTTCACTAGCAATCAAAATGGTGATCACTTGGATTATTTTCCTACTTGCTGCCATGGTACATGTCAAGGATACTGCCAAGCCTAAGAAGGCTAAGAAAGCAAAGAAGACTAAGGTTGATTCCGACACTGAATCAGAGACAGAGTCGATCGACTGGGATAACATCAAAATCGAGCAAGCTGCTCCCATTGTCTCCAAAGGGAAAGCAACTGCTGAAGCTTCAAAACCTACTGCAGCTGAAAAAGGGAAAGCACCAATGGAACCAAGTCCAGTTGGAACAAAAAGAAAAACCGGTGCAAGAAAAAGAGGCAGTGCTCAGGGAATTACCATTGAGGAACCAGTTGCTAGGCAGCCTCCTCCACAAGACTTCATCAGCTCCGACAGAATCAAGGATTTTGAGAAGAGGGAATGCATTGGCGAGGAGACATGTCAATGTCAAACCAATGAAGGAACGATCTGTAGCTTTTGGGACTTTGTTTGACCAAGTTGGTCTTGCTCAAATTTGCAACTTCCCTGAGACTACTGGGTACTGTCCACACTCAGTTCGAATGTTTTATCAGAACGCTGCAAGTTTAATTGATCACGAGGATTGACGTCGTGAATTTCACACTTTGGTTAAAAATATCAAATCAAAGTCACACCCCAGCTGATTGGAGTTGTGCTAGGTATGACAGCCAGAGCTGATGGACTCCATTACCTAAAAACCCAAAGCTTCAACGACAACTCCTGGAGAGTTGTAGTTAATGGAATTTGTCTTCCAAATACTCGGTCGACCGGAAATTCTGTTTTCTCTAAAGAGCTACGACCAGAGTATCGGTATATAAACTTCATTGTCTGCTACAACATTCTTCCCAACATGAATACGAGGTTCTTCGATGGGACAGAATGTTATACCTTTATCTTCTTGGAAATCCGGCCGCATTGATGGGAGCAAACTTGAATATTCCCTATCTCATTTGGTCAAGGATGGCGCGGTATGTGGAACACTCTCATCCCACAGAAAGACTACCCTACCCTGTGACGCCCCCAATAGTCCCACATCGGATGTGGATGGATT
>CM055084.1:1648277-1696807 GCA_029204045.2 Tillandsia leiboldiana
TGTAGTTCAAACAACTGTATAAATCTCTAGCACATGAAGGCTTCTCAGAGAGTCTCTCCACCACCACAAACCCCATTCTGCCTAAAAGGCTACAATGGAACCAGTGAATCAGGATTGGTTCAGATTGAAGGGACTGGCTCCATCGATCAATGACGTCCCGAAGCTATCTACTCCACGAACACCTGACTCGGTGCCTCGGCACTGCTCGTGCGCACGGGTGGGGGTGCTCGCTCAATCGGTGCCGTGGTACAATGAATATGCTACTGATAGGAAGAAATACTGGGAGGACACTCAAGCGTGTTACGGAATTTGAGTTGGCGTAGTTTCGTGAAAGTCTCAAGTCTTGAAGATTGAAGGTGAAGAAAGTTGGATCATTTAACTCAATCTCAAGAAAGAAGAATTCAAAAGGATCAGGTATGTTTTACTAAAGATTTTGTGTGATCCGAATACTTCTTGTAGTGTAGAAACACTTGGAAGAATCTTTCATTGCATAAAAATCAAAAACTGGACTTGGGACATGTTCAGGATCCGGATCAGGTTGTTCGATCCGGATCCCGAAGGTGGTTCGTTCAACACCAGTTCAATCCGGATCGTAGCCTCTTGATCCGGATCCCGAACACTGAGTTTACCATCTTCCTTGAACGATCCGGATCAGGCTTCGCAATCCGGATCCCGAACGTTGATGTTTGGTGAACTGTATGAACGATCCGGATCAAGCACTTCGATCCGGATCCCGAACCTTCGTTTTTCTGGAATGGCTGACTCGTTACGACGATCCGGATCACAGCTATCCGATCCGGATCGCCGTCCGTAAAATTTCCAGAAATGTTAGGTTTTGATTCTTATCTCCTTCCTAGGGTTTCTAACCTATAAATAGACCCTATGATCTTTTTCTAGGGTTAATCCACAATCGAAATAGCCGTCATTTTCTATATCATCTTATACGGCTCTAGATCCACATATAGAGAAGAAAGGAAATCATTAGAGAATACTCTATGTTTCTTCATCTATATTGATTAGTTTGATTCTAGGTTTTCATACTCACATCTTGAGTTGAATCAAACTAATGAATACTTAGATGGTATTTCCGATCTATCTTTGATCTAAGTATTCGGCGGATCATCACCACCCAAAACAACGATTTACCCCAAAAATCGGCGCGTGGATTCGCGTGTCCTTGTGGATTCAAGGTTCAACCGCTCTCGTGGATTCGGAGCGAGGCACGTTCGTGGATTCGAAGGGTGCTATTGGGTGAAGACCGTGGATTCGGTCGGACGTCGTGGATTCGACGTTGGACGCCGTGGATTCGGCGTTGGGCGCAGATCGTGGATTCGAGAAGCGTCGCGGAGCGAGCGGAGAAGATCCTCTAGGAGCGTATGGAAAAGGTTGAGTCGTAAGTGTGTACGGTAAATCACCTTGTACGTGTTTTAATTCTAGTGGATTTCTGCCGTGTTATCGGTCCCGTGGTTTTTTACTCCGGTGATGGAGTTTTCCACGTAAAAATCTTGCGTATTATTTTTATTTCCGCATTGGGTTTTTATCGCAACGATTTTTGAGTGTTTATACGTTTACACCTATTCACCCCCCTCTAGGTGTTTTTTCCCCTATTTAGATCCGTATTACATATACCCAACAAGTGGTATCAGAGAGGGAATAGGGTTGTAAACAATGGTTGAAGGTGGAAACATCAACCGACCCCCGTTCTTCGATGAACAAATTATGCGTACTGGAAAGTACGGATGAAAGCCTTTTTAATTTCCATCGACGAAACGGGTGTGGCAATCAATTGAATTAGGATGGTCTAATCCAACTGAATTTATTGGTGATGTTCGCACCTTAAAACCTAGGTCGAAATGGACCAAGGAAGAGTTAGATTCATCTTCTACAATGGCAAGGAATAATGCTATCTTTAATGCCTTATCTTAAACTGAATTCTCTCGCGTCTCGGCATGTGAACTGCGAAAGAAATCTGGGATGTTCTTCAGGTTACACATGAGGGAACTAACCTCGTGAAGATTCAGAAACTGCAATGCTTACGAGCAAGTTTGACTCTATCTTAATGGCAGAAAATGAATCTTTCACGACTACTATACACGATTGCAAGACATCGTAAACTCATGTGCTAATCTGGGAGAGAAGATTCCAGAATTTAAGATTGTAAGAAAGATCTTAAGAACTCTTCCTGAACGATTTCGCCCAAAGGTTACTGCCATTGAAACTATTAAACACCCGGACGAAATACGTGTAGAAGAATTAGTTGGTTCATTACAAACTTATGAAATGACATTTACCACTAACAATTCTTCTGGAAAGGCATCCACTTCTAAGTCTTCAGGGTATGCGTTGAAAACAACTAAGGAAGAAGACGCGGATACGTCCTCCTCAGACGATGACGAGAACCTTTCTATGGAGGAATTTGAGAAGCAGCTCGCTCTCTTGACAAGGAAGTTTCGCCGCAACTTTCGAAGGGGTAATTCAAGCAAATCTCCATCCTTCGGAAAGTCGAACAAAGGCAAGGGTACTTTAGGTTACAAGTCAAGAAAGCAAGAGAACTTCTCAAAGGATAAGGAAAGTTCAGAAGGACAACTACAATGCTTCAAATGTCGAGGCTACGGCCACATTGCAACGGAATGTCCTAACAAGTATCCGGCAAAGAAGAAGGCGATGCAAGTCGTCACTTGGATGACAACTCAACGTCAAATGAGTCGTCTTCGAGTGATGAAGAAAAGAGCTCCACCGCATTCCACGCGTCCGTATCTTCACCCTTCATGTGCTTTATGGCAAGTACATCTGAGTCGTTGTCCAACTCCACTGTTGAAAAGAACGCAACGGACAACGAATCGGATGATTCGGAAGGTGAAGATTTTGCTCTAGCCTACCACAGACTTTTGAGGGACTCAAAGAAAGTGGCTAAGCAAAACAAGAGTTTGAGAGGGAGAGTGCATGATCTCGAAGAAGAAGCAAAAAGAGCGACTTCTCTCTCAAACGCTCTTGAAGTGGAAAGGGAAAATCTGATAAAAGAAAATGCTTCCCTTCAAGAGTCCAATGAGCAACTTGAGAAGGAACATACAAATCTGGTGGATAACGCGAATCACTTCTCAAAGCTCTACAACGAGGCTCGACAGGATAACCTGGAAATGACAAAGACCATTTTCCAACTCAAGAATGACTTACAGCGATTCTCTTCAGGAAGGAGTAAGTTGGATAGACTTCTTGGTCTTGGTCAATCAAATAGGTTCGGCCTCGGATACACTCAAACTGGAAACAGTCCAAGTTCGAGTGAGACAGTTTTTGTGCCTCAGTCGGTATCTCCTCCTCCGACACCGGAATTCAAGACAAACAACGACAACAAACCTACTTCATCCTCTTTGGGATCGTCAAGATCTAAGGTATGTTTTCGTTGTGTGTTTCAGGGCACATAAGAAGATATTGCAAGACGGGAGTCGAACGCTCATCTCAAGGACCTCTTGCAACAACTACCACAAAAGGCTCCTCCCCGAAAATCAAAGCAAAACTTTTCAAATGAAAAGAGACTTGGTAGTTCATTGCGCAAGACGATCTCATCAAGGAACAACAATCGCTATAACAAGACGCCTTCACCTAGGCATATAACTTCACGACCATTACCGACGCACTCCAAAAGGGTTTGGGTGCGCAAAGGTGAAATTTTCCCTTGTCTTGTTTCCAATGTTTCCTTGCATGCATATGATAGTTCGTCTTGGTATCTGGATAGCGGGTGTTCCCGTCACATGACCGGTGACAAAAATAGTTTTCAAAATCTTGAGAAAATCTCCGGAGGACACGTTGTTTTCGGAGACGGTCGATCTTCCAAAATTGTTGGAAAAGGGACGGTAGCTATTCCAGATGGCCCGATTTTGAAAACGTCTTATTTGTTGATGGCCTTAAGACTAACCTCATAAGCATAAGTCAACTTTGCGACAATGGTTTTTCAGTTAACTTTTTCATCTGTTGAATGCGTTGTAACTGATAAGGACCATGTCTTCTTTTTAAAAGGGGTTAGATCTGAAAACAATTGTTATGTTGTTCCTAATAAATTTTCTGAAAATTGTAACTTAGCTGCTTTGAATAATGAAACTCTTTGTCATGAAAGGCTAGGTCACTTAAATTTTAAGGAACTTACTAGAATTTCAAACAAGGACGTGGTCAAGGGGGTTCCAAAGCTTTTATTTAAACAAAACGTTGTGTGTGGTGGTTGCCAAAAGGGAAAACAGTCTAGGACTGCACACAAGAACTTGAACCACGTTGGTACAAAACGGCCCTTGGAACTTTTGCACATGGACTTAATGGGGCCGACCCGTCAACCATCTTTGGGAGGTAAATGGTACATTTTTTTATTGGTTGATGATTTCTCTCGGTTTTCATGGGTAGCATTTTTAAAAGAGAAAGCTGATACGTTTGACTCTTTTCATGAGATTTGCCATCGTATTATGATTGAAAAGAATGAAAAGATCATTCGTGTTAGAAGTGATAGAGGTGGAGAATTCATAAATTCAAAATTCATTGATTTTTGCACTACAAATGGAATTAAACATGAATTCTCGGCACCCTATACACCTCAGCAGAATGGTGTTGTTGAGCGCAAGAACAGGGTTGTTCAAGAGATGGCGCGTGTGATGCTTCATAGCCGGAATTTACCGCTACATTTTTGGGCTGAAGCCGTGAACACCGCTGTTTATGTCATTAATAGAGTTTACTTGCGCCCAGGAACTTTAAATACACCATATGAGCTGTGGTTTAGTAGAAAACCTAACATCAAATATTTTCGTGTCTTCGGGAGTCGATGTTACATTTTACGTGACCGTGAAAATCTTGGAAAGTTCGACTCTCGAAGTGATGAAGGGATCTTTTTGGGTTATTCTACGAATAGCAGAGCATATCGAGTATTTAACATTGAATCTAAGACGATCGTAGAATCTATAAATGTTAAAGTAGATGAAGCTTTTCACATTGAAACTGGAAAATCTACCCTCGATATCTCTCTAGATGATGATTCTCCTGCTAGTGCATCTTCTCATAATAATACTTCCAATATTAATGATGCATCTAATGGTTCTTCTAGTTTATCTGATGTGCAGGAATCATCTCATATATCTCCGAGTACTCCGTTTCAACAAACATTACGAATCTCCAAGGATCATCCGGAATCAAATATTATTGGAGATCCACAAGAAGGAGTCAGAACTCGGAGGCAGTTGGTTTGTGGATTCGCTTGCTACGTATCTTTAATCGAACCAAAGAACATAGATGAAGCTCTTCAGGATGACTACTGGATTAAAGCAATGCAGGAAGAGCTCCATCAATTTGAGCGAAACAAAGTCTGGGAATTAACGAAGCCTCCAAAGCAACACAATGTGATAGGTACCAAATGGATCTTCAAAAACAAGAAAAATGAGGATGGTACTATCATCAGGAACAAGGCACGATTAGTTGCTCAAGGCTACTCTCAAGTAGAAGGTATAGACTTTGATGAAACCTTCGCCCCTGTAGCTAGACTCGAGTCCATTCGTATACTATTCGCTATTGCTTGTCATTTTAAAATCAAATTATTTCAAATGGACGTTAAGAGCGCATTTCTAAATGGGTTTTTAAATGAGGAAGTTTATGTGGCTCAACCGAAAGGTTTTGTAGATCATAAACAACCTAACCATGTTTTTCGTTTGAAAAAGGCTCTTTACGGTCTGAAACAAGCACCGCGAGCATGGTACGAAAGGTTAACAAAGCACCTTTTGGAGAAGGGCTATACTCGAGGGGGAGCTGATAGGACTCTCTTTGTGAAGCATTATCAAAGCAATTTCATTGTAGCACAAATCTATGTCGATGACATTGTATTTGGCGCAACAAGAGATAACGATGCTTCTAAATTCGCGGAGACCATGGAAAGCGAATTTGAGATGTCCATGATGGGCGAATTGACTTATTTCCTTGGATTGCAAATTAAACAAAATGATGAAGGTATTCACTTGAGTCAATCCAAGTATGCAATGGAGTTGGTCAAAAAGTTTGATCTAGAAAATTGTAAAGATTTTCCGACTCCAATGGGAACTAGCCACAAGGGACTTGGAAGTGAATCACATAGTGAGAATGTAGACGAGAAACTGTATCGAAGTATGATTGGAAGTCTACTTTACCTCACGGCTAGTCGCCCGGATATATCTTTTGGTGTTGGGATTTGCGCGAGATATCAATCCGCACCAAAGGAGGTTCACCTGAAAGCGGTGAAAAGGATCATCCGGTATATCAAAGGATCAATTAATTTCGGAATTTGGTATCCTATGGGAACAAGTTTGGATATTGTTGGATACTCAGATGCCCATTGGGCAGGATCAGTGGATGATCGGAAAAGCACGAGTGGTGCATACTTCTATCTTGGCCATTGCCTTGTTGCATGGCACAGTAAAAAGCAGAATTGCATAGCACTCTCGACTGCCGAAGCGGAATACATTTCAGCTGGAAGTTGCTCAACTCAACTCATTTGGATGAAAAGCGTATTGAGCGACTTCCGCATTTCAGCATCTTCGGTAACAATACTTTGTGACAACACTAGTGCTATTAACATTTCTAAAAACCCTGTGTTGCACTCTAGAACAAAACATATTGAACTTAGATATCATTTTCTTAGAGAGCTAGTTGAATCAAATACTCTTCAACTTTCATATATTTCAACTAAGGATCAATTAGCTGACATTCTAACAAAACCTTTGGATCAAAAACGTTTTATTCATTTACGAAAAGCAATTGGGATGCTTTCCTTGAAATAATCTTCTTTTTGAAATCTTTGCTTAGGATAGGTTTTGTATTTGTTTTTGTTTTGTTCATTATCTATGTTTATACATAGGACATTAATTGAGCATAGATCATAATTGACTTTAATTGCATCTTTTCGCACATTTAGAAATTTATTATGCTTTTGCCATCATAATATTTCACTGTTGCAATGATCATTTATGTTAATTAAATCATCTTCTAAAGTGATCAAAGTCAATTTCTCTCTCTCTATGATCTCTTGGTATAGTCATTATCTTATTTGACTGCTTAGTCGAGTATGAAATCGAGATCAATATTTGGTTGAATACTTTATATCTTAAATAATTGATAGCCAATTGAGGGGGAGTCTTAGAAAAAGTTAAAATGCTCAAAAGATGTGGAAAGAGTTACATCCCAATGAGGAGTGTGAAAACTACCACCACATGGAGAAAAGAGCTACCACCTCGGTCGTCCGAGTATTGTGTGCAGCTACCACATGTATACCAAGCATGGTTGTTCAAATTTTTGATTAAGTAAAATGCATGTTGAAATACTTGACTCCGTCAAATTTCAAGGTTGGTATAAGGTGGGTTTTTAATGAAAGATGCTCAAAGAGCCACTCTCTTCAACAGATTGTCTAGATACATTATCTACTATATTTGGGATTTCAAACATCTATTGATCTTTGTATTTCATTTTCTTTACTGAATTGATGATTTGATAAAGGCATTACTCATAAGATCAAGTTAGATGTGATTGAAGGTGTTCAACTTTAAGGGATTTAATTCTTGTAAATTCTCGTTTCATTTTTGGATATTATTGATAGATTTGGCATAATCTAATTCTTGTTGTATGAAACGATGATTTTTGTTTAAAGTTGATACACATTTGTGCTTACAATCTTTTTCTGGTTTTTCTTGAATTTCTCTAAAATTTTCTAAAGAAAAAGTTGGAGCCGATCCGGATCGGGCAAGATGATCCGGATCCCGAACGCAGGAATTCTTCTGCGGGCTGACGATCCGGATTGTGTCTGACGATCCGGATCCCGAACGCAGTTTCTCACTGCGGGTAGCCGATCCGGATCGCAAGCATGGGATGATCCGGATCGCGGCTAGGGTATTATAAAGAACAAAAGGGTTTTGATTTCTTTACTCCAATCTTTTGTTCCAAAGTTTCCAGAGCCTCTCTCTCTAGATTTCATCCTTCCTGGAAGCTTTCAAACTCAAGTTCTTCAACTCCAAGTAAGTTTTATTGATCAAAATCTCGGTTTTTCACCGTTTTTCTCTTTTCCTCCTCAAACGTGATGAATTTCTTGGATCAACTTTGTTTGTGGATGGTTTTTGATCAAATTTCTTTTGAAATAAGAACTTTGGGTAGATTAGTTTTGATTATATGCTAGGTACTCTCCTGATTAACGGATTTTTAGGCTTCGATTTCTAAAATTTCGGTTTTAGGGCATATAATAAGGATTTTCGAAAATTATGCAATTGATCTAGTTTTTAAAAGTCCTTTTGCAAAACTAATTTGATTCTTAGCTTCTCTACATGATAATGATTCTTTGGATACAATTTTTCAATTTTTGAAAACTAAGAATTTTTGTGTTCTTGAGTTGGTTTTCACAGGACACCTTCTTAACTCAAGCACTTTGATCAATGGCACTCTCTTGGTTAATCCTGTTACTGGTCACAATGGTGCACAAGAGTACATCTGTAAAAGAGAAACCGGATTTTTCAACAGGAGATAAGACAACCGAAGGCAGGGAGGACAGCTCAGAGTACGATACGGAAGAATGTGATGAATTCTTCAAAGATGTTCAACAGAAGATTGATGAGGAAAACAGGAAATCTGTCAAAGGCAAAAGGCTTATGAAATCTGCATCAACAACTAAGCAATATACAAGACGAAAGAATGTCCTAAGAAGTGAAAGTTATCATAGTGGGCTTCTTACTAGAGCTCGCTCACTCTCTGGGGTTCTACAAACTGAATCTCCATGGGTTAAGGGATTGGATGCACCATCTGCTTCTAGACAGCATCCATCACACTCGAAAAGACAGGGTACAGACGCTGCTGTATTGGAATCGCTTCGCCAGGAACAACAAAGACTCTCTGCTGCACAAGAGAGGATATCGAAAGAACTTTAGCAAATTTCCTCTGAACACAAGAAGATCAAGAAGAAGTGTTCAACTATTTCGACAATGCTTAAAGGGATTTTGAGCAAGCTGAGTTGTACCAGCTCCAACTCCTCCGACTGAACTGCACCTTCCTTTTCTTTTTGTGCAGGATTTTGACTTTAGGATTTAGTTTTATACTTACTTTAGCGTAGTTCTCAGGTTTTACGTTTTATTGGAACTTTTCACTCTCCTAACATTTCGTAGTCTTAACTACATTTTGGCTTTGTTTTGTGACAAAAAGGGGGAGAGAGTTAGAGAGAACTTTGAACAATGAATGATGAAATATCAAGGTAAGTATGATCTCAACAAATATCAAGGTAAGTAAGATGAAATATCAAGGTAAGTATGATCTCAACAAATATCAAGGTAAGTATGATCTCAACTTCAATTTTTGGTCTTTTGGTTTTTATCTTGTGATTTGTTGCATGTCCCTACTGTTGCATGTCCCTACTAACTATTCGACTAACTATTTGGACATGTATTATTACTAACAAGTTGATGTTGGGCTAACATTTTGACATTTGGTTTTTTAGTTGCATAGAAGATATGTTGGTTTTTGACTATGATTCTCTTACATATCTGAATTCTCAAATGTCATGATGATTAGATAAACTCTATCTCTGTACTAGGTTTTGTATGCTAAATATTCTTGAGGTATCTAACGATCTCTTTTTGTCAAGAATGATTTCTTTGTGCAGAGAGTACAGATGTCTAAGTCTAGAGTCTGTTTTAGGAGTTTATCTCATGTTTTTAAATTTTTGGATCTCCATTGTAAATTTTTGTTGTATGGTGATAGCAACAAAAATATCTTTTTGAATTTTCTTTAGTGGATCTGTGTTTTGTCACGAAACCGCCAAAGGGGGAGATTGTTACGGAATTTGAGTTGGCGTAGTTTCGTGAAAGTCTCAAGTCTTGAAGATTGAAGGTGAAGAAAGTTGGATCATTTAACTCAATCTCAAGAAAGAAGAATTCAAAAGGATCAGGTATGTTTTACTAAAGATTTTGTGTGATCCGAATACTTATTATAGTGTAGAAACACTTGGAAGAATCTTTCATTGCATAAAAATCAAAAACTGGACTTGGGACATGTTCAGGATCCGGATCAGGTTGTTCGATCCGGATCCCGAAGGTGGTTCGTTCATACACCAGTTCAATCCGGATCGTAGCCTCTTGATCCGGATCCCGAACACTTAGTTTACCATCTTCCTTGAACGATCCGGATCAGGCTTCGCAATCCGGATCCCGAACGTTGATGTTTGGTGAACTGTATGAACGATCCGGATCAAGCACTTCGATCCGGATCCCGAACCTTCGTTTTTCTGGAACTGGCTGACTTGTTACGACGATCCGGATCACAGCTAGTCCGATCCGGATCGCCGTCCGTAAAATTTCCAGAAATGTTAGGTTTTTGATTCTTATCTCCTTCCTAGGGTTTCTAACCTATAAATAGACCCTATGATTCTTTTTCTAGGGTTAATCCACTGTGAATCGAAATAGCCGTCATTTTCATATATCATCTTTTACGGCTCTAGATCCACATATAGAGAAGAAAGGAAATCATTAGAGAATACTCTATGTTTCTTCATCTATATTGATTAGTTTGATTCTAGGTTTTCATACTCACATCTTGAGTTGAATCAAACTAATGAATACTTAGATGGTATTTCCGATCTATCTTTGATCTAAGTATTCGGCGGATCATCACCACCCAAAACAACGATTTACCCCAAAAATCGGCGCGTGGATTCGCGTGTCCTTGTGGATTCAAGGTTCAACCGCTCTCGTGGATTCGGAGCGAGGCACGTTCGTGGATTCGAAGGGTGCTATTGGGTGAAGACCGTGGATTCGGTCGGACGTCGTGGATTCGACGTTGGACGCCGTGGATTCGGCGTTGGGCGCAGATCGTGGATTCGAGAAGCGTCGCGGAGCGAGCGGAGAAGATCCTCTAGGAGCGTATGGAAAAGGTTGAGTCGTAAGTGTGTACGGTAAATCACCTTGTACGTGTTTTAATTCTAGTGGATTTCTGCCGTGTTATCGGTCCCGTGGTTTTTTACTCCGGTGATGGAGTTTTCCACGTAAAAATCTTGCGTATTATTTTTTATTTCCGCATTGGGTTTTTATCGCAATGATTTTTTGAGTGTTTATGCGTTTACACCTATTCACCCCCCTCTAGGTATTTTTTCCCCTATTTAGATCCGTATTACATATAACCCAACAAAGCGGTACTGCAACTAGCTGTGCTCTCTGCTCCAACAAGCGCATCAAACGTTCCATGGCCTCCTCCTGGCATCGGACAACCTCCGACATCTGTGCCATCTGGATCCATAACTCCTGGGTCTCGCTCTGCTCTGATAGCTCTGCCTCTCGCTGCTCGGGTTACTCATCAGATGCGGAATGCGCATTCCTCACTGCACGACGTCTCATAAGCATCGTAGTCCACTGCACAATAACAAACATCAGGACACAACAACCAAACGACCCAATCCAGCGAAAGTCTAAGACATGTCATCCATTCCATAGCATTATGTTGTCTGCAGCCAACATAATCGCTTAGGAGAATAAACATGCCAATCACTCATCCCATCCCTTGGGAGAGGTATGAAACTCAATCAGGACTCTCGCTAACAGTCACGACTCTCACGTAGTCATCCTAATGTCCAACCACAAGCCTAGGGTTTCTAAGTCCACAATGACCTACAACCTAGGCTCTGATACCACTCTAATCTGTCACGCCCAGGCGTCGAAACTACGACCCGGGCTCGCCAACAGATCCGCCGCCCATACGGTGAACCCCGTATAGACGAAGCGTCTAACCTGCAAAAGATAGATACTATACTATCCATATATCAGAGCTGAAAATAAACTGCTAGAAATAAAATAAATTAATACAAAGTCCTCACCAAAGTACAAGTCACTCAACTCTGAAAGAAAAGTACAACTCTATACCTCACCACAAGGTCACTCAACAAGAAGCTCTCAAAATAATAAGGGTACATCTACTCTCTGGACGACGACTGGTAGGGATCTAGCTCGCGACTCCCTCACCTCGATCTGAAGAAGCAGCAACAGGAGCAGCAGGAATAGGAGTAGAAGTCCCTGTGGGAAAAATACACCACGACGGGTGTGAGAACTACGTCCCAAGTAGTTCTCAGTGGGTGCCGCCAACAAGCCCAACGGTCTGCCCACTAAGTCTACTAGAGGCAAAAAGTAACAAATGCATGGCTGTAAGGAAGAGCTGGTAAGTAAACTCTACAGCTACTATGCCTCTATCTAGATGCTCAAAAAGTGGAACAGAAAGAACATGATGCCACAACTAACTCTCATCTCAGATCACCCAATCTAACTGACTGCCACCTCGGGTCCAGTCAAACCTGCGCCAACCTACTGCCGTTACGTCCCGGAGGAGCGGACTTATGTAGGACGTCCATGACTGCCAACACTAGCACAGCCAGAGGGACAAATGCAACGACAAGTCGCGATAGAAGAACTCAATCTCAACGCCGGTTACAACAACCCGGTCTCGCCTACTCCGGAGTGGCACTCGAGGGGAGCGACCCGTTCGAGTCAATAAGTAACCCATATCAAGTATCTCTGTAAAGTATCTCTGTAAAGCTCAAAGTGGCTCATGCAGGCTATGATCCACGATCAAACATATCGGTAACTCCAAGCTCAAAGCACAACTCAGTCGGAAAAAGAACCTCGACTCAAACAGGAATAGCCCAAAACACTCTCACAGCTATGTCGAAGAACCCTCAACGACTCAATCTGATAATGCACGACCATGGCTGAGTCGGGAAACCTCCACGACTCGATCTGCCAGAACCCCAAGATCCTCAAAGCTAAGTGGGAGAACCACCTCCACCACTAAGTCAGAAAAACAACCTCTAGATCACACTCTACCAACTCATAGCACAAAGTCGCATCCACTGCGAGAAACTGTCTCAACAGGCCAAACAGGCCAAACGTCGCATCCACTGCGAACAACTGTCTCAACAGGCCAAGCAGGCCAAACGTCGCATCCACTGCGAACAACTGCCTCAACATGCCAACATCGCATCCACTGAGACAAGGAAGGGTCCGGGAACCCCGAAAGACTAGAACCTCAACATGCCAACATCGCATCCACTGACACAAGCAGGCGCGCGGGAGGTGCGCTGCCGCGCCGACCGCTGTGTCGGGCGGGGCGGCGCCGCGTCACGTGGCGGGGCGCCCGCGGCTGGCGCCCAGCCGAGGATTGGACACGCGGCGGCGCCCGATTGGCGGGCGCCGCTGTCAGCCGTTTTGCGGACACGTGTCGCGCCCGGGCTCTTCCGGGCGCGGACAGTGTTCACTAATTGGGCCGCACTGTAGCGGCCCACTCCTCCTGGGCGCCCGAAAGATGGGACATGGAGGGAATTTTGGCAATTGTTTTTTGGGCCTATATATACACCTCCACCTTGCTCTCTTTCTCTCCTTTTTTCGAAGCATAGAGAGAGAATGAGAGAGAGAGTCCATTACAAAAGTTGTTCCCCTAGTTATTTTTTATCTCTTGGTGGATTTCCAGAATTTTTGGATGCTCGGCAACGGCGATATCGATTTTACAGTACGCCTTGGTTTTCTCCCCCATTTCGGCCCATTACCGTAACAGTTCAGTCAAAAATTCAATGTGGGAAAACCAGGAGGAATTTTTGAGCAATTTCTATGGCAACACGTTCCTAAGAGGTAAGGTTTCATTTTTCGTGTAGATGACTTTGCTCCGTTTCGCACTTTTGGCACGGTTCTAGAGGCACCTTTGACCCCCATTTTTCTGTGATGAATTCTGGACAGCACCAACTTGTTCGATTTATATCTTGGGCTAGAAGCATTGGATCAAGGCGTATAAGTAGTCGATTTCGATCTACTCGTCGCAAGGAACGCAACCGTATTTTTTTTGGATTTTTCAGAACACTGTACAGAGGTGAAAACTCCTCTTTTAATGTGCTGTTTGGAAAACAGCAAATACTATATTTATGGGATTTGTATTTATACCGGGTGCGTTGTTCTGTACAGTTGTGCATTTTTTTCGGTGAGTTTGACTGTGGACAGTGAGGAGACTGTTTGGGTGTGGATTGCGCTTTCCGAGGTGGGTGGTTGTTGCTTACCTCACTTTTGATTTACTCACTAGGATTATTAGAATTCCCCTAAATTAAATGTGACAATTGATATCCTATTTGAGAACCATACATGTTGACCCCACAGACTATTTGACAGCTTATTTATGTTAAATTGGGACACTATCGTTGGGACAAATGCTATATCATAATCTCGCATGCAAATGACTTATTATGTCAGTACAGTAAGATCAATCTTTTTAAAATAAACTTCAGACACTTTCCTATAGTTTTAAAAGAGGACAATTGCATGTTTGTATGGACATCTAGTTAGGCCATTATTTATTGCTACACTATCCTACTGGGACTTGACTTAGGAGAAACCATGTTTTATTATTCTCCTTTGCATTCAGATGCATGTTGCTCGGTTTGAGCAGGGTTTTGGGGTAGCGTAGTTGAGGCCATTGAGTTTGGAACAGGTTAGACTCGATTATGGGTTGTGGGGCATTGTGGCAACCGCGGACATCAGGTGGTTGGCCAGATGTTGATTACTTTATCAGGCTTTGGACTTATGGGGTATTGCGGCGACCGCGGACATTAGGCGGTTGACCGGATGTTTATTTGTGCATCAGATTGGGGATCGGGCTTTTTGCTAGTGGATGGAGTCTCCCACTCATTGAGTACTTATGCATCAGCTTGGGGATCGGGGTTTTCTTTAGTGGATGGATTTTCTCACTTTGATCAGAGTCGTGATCCAGTCCTGCTGTTTTATGACACTTATGATACTTTTTACTTAGATACTTTACTCGTGTCGGTCGCTCCCCTCGAGTGCCACTCCGGAGTGTGCGACAGACAGGTTTTGAGTCCTTGAGACTCCTTCTTTTCATCGGTGTTATGCGTCGGCTAGCATACCCGATACGGCAAGGCACAATAGGCATTACCAGCTCTTACTGGTTCATTGATTGGGTTATTTCAGGCAGGCATGTTAGATATTGATGCATACATTCAGTCACTTCGTTCGATATGGCATTTAGAGGCTTAGTAGTGGCAGTTTCCTTTTTATTAGCAGCCTTTATAGCTTACCACTGTTCTTTCCTTTTTGCCTCTAGTAGTCCTAGTGGGTCCGTCAGAGTTGAGGATTTACCCACTAGGGGGAGGCTTCTGGTTTATCTAGTAGTCCTCACCCCCCATTGTTGTTTTCTATCTCTTTCCCTTTGTTTTGCAGAGTCGTCTGCGGGAGCTGCTGGGCCATCAGCGGCAGATCGAGGTAAGAGGATAGCGGACTAGCTAGATCGTCTGCCCCGACCATGAGAGTGGATAGACTTGTATTGTACCCCTTTTGTATCTCAGACTGTAGCATTTTACTTTTGGGTCTGGCTTTTGTCAGCTGGTTGTATTTATTTCTGTGAGCTGGGAGTTTATTGTATTATTGCAGCTTGTATCTTATTGCTAGTCTGAGATTGTTATGTCGTTCTTTTTAGTTCAGCTCTGTATTATACTTTTTTATTGTATCTCTTATATCTGAGCAAGTTACCAGCGCTTCGTGTACATGGAAAATTCTGTGTGCACGTCGGATCTGTTGGCGAGCCTGGGTTCTGGTTTACACCCGGGGCGTGACAGATTAAGTTGGTATCGGAGCTTAGGGATAGGTCAGTTGAGACTTAGAAAACCCTAGGCTTTTGGCAGACCCTAGGATGATAGGGCGCGAGAGATGAGACATTTTGCGAAAGTCGTTGATCTATTTGTTTGACTCTTCCAGTGAGTGAAGAAGGACCGACATACCCAAGTTCTGGTGAACAGTTATGTTGGCTGTAGACAACATAAAGTCTCAGAAATAGGGGGATGTCTTTGACTTTCGCTAGATTAGGTCGTGTGGGGTTTTGTTTTACTGATTCGTGGGTTCTCGTGGTAGGATGCCTCCGCGACGCAGGATGTTGACGCGTTCGCAGCCTTCTTCCTCTGAGCCCGAGCAGGAGGAGTCCGGGCAGGGCCAGCAGAGTGAGGTATGGGAGCTTCAGGCTCAGATGGCCCAGATGTCAGAGGTCGTTCGACGTCAGGAGGAGGCTTCCCGACGTCAGGAGGAGGCCATGGGGTGGTTGACGCATATGTTGGAGCAGAGGGCGCAACCAGTTGTAGCACCCCCGGAGAGTTCCCCCGTACTATCTTCAGCTGTCGTGGCTCCCCCAGTTGTACCGGTGACCCCAGCATCCCCTGTTGCTCCGGTTACTAGTGGTCAGCTGTCTGGGTTGACGGGACCTCTCACCCCTGCAGAACAGCGAGAGGCGGTTGACTTGTTGATGAGATTCCGTCAGTTTGACCCACCTCGTTTCTCGGGGCAGAGTGCAGAGCCGTGGGAGGCAGAGTCGTGGATCACGGCTATGGAGTGACGTTTTGAGACCTTGTTTATCGAGGAGCGGTACCAGGTTCTACTGGCGACGAATTTCTTGTCGCGCAACGCCGAGGCTTGGTGGCGGCGTGTTCGACCTGCTGGTCCGCCTGGGGCTCAGCTTCTGACCTGGGCGGAGTTCCGCAGTCTACTTCTTGGAGCCTTCTTCCCGGAGAGCGTTCGACAGAGGTTGGAGGAGCAGTTGAAGAATCTTCGACAGGGAGATCGGCCCGTGCATGAGTATATTGCAGATTTCAACCAGTTGTTGGCGTGTGTACCGCACGTGGCTAGGGATGAGGCACATCGGATCTATATGTTCGAGCAAGGGTTGCGCCGGGACCATTTTCAATTAGTCCGTTCGCGTAGATTGCAGACCTTGGAGGCCTCTATGGAGCAGGCACTCTATGTTGAGCGCGGGGAGGCAGTGATGGAGGAGTTAGCTCCAGCTCCCACAGTGATCCCAGGGGCGAAGCGCCCAGCACAGACGGATGAGGGGCAGTCGAGTCGTCAGGGACCCCCGAGACCTCCACGATTCCATCCTCAGGGTCGTGGGTATCAGGGACACCAGAGATCAGGTGCACCCCGTCAGCCCCAGCAGCAGCAGCAGAGGCCGCAGTCGAGACAGCATAGGTCTCAGTAGCAGTCTCAGAGACAGCAATAGCAGTCGAGGCGGACCCAGCCTTCGGAGAGGTGTGTCTTCTGTAGAGGTCAGCATCCGGCAGACACGTGTGATATGAGATTTGGCCGCTGTTATCGATGTGGACAGCCTGGTCATGTTCGAGCTACGTGCCCATTTGCGACACCAGCAGCACCTTCTTCAGCATCTGCCCCTTTTTCATCCGAGCAGCGATCGACGGCTCAGCGGCCATATGCCCCAGCGAGCAGGCCATCTTCTTCCCATCCCACTGACTATCGGCCTCCAGCTCAGAGTGAGCGAGTGTATGCTGTGCAGGTAGAGGACTCTTCGGCAGCAGATCATGTGGTGGCAGGTATCACCTTACTTTCTGGCATTAGGACTCGTATTTTATTTGATACTGGAGCATCGTATTCTTTTATTAGTAGATCATTTGCATCATTACATGGGTTAGAGGTAGGACTTTTGCCACGTGCACGAGAGGTTCAGATTCCCGATCACACTTTGCACGTGGAGGAGTGCTGTTGGTCCTGCCCGATGCAGATCAAGTCCTGGATTATGCCAGTAGACCTGTTGGTCTTGAGACAGTTGAGGGACTTTGATGTGGTTCTCGGGATGGACTGGCTGGCTCGGTATTCCGCGACTATAGATTGTGCCGCGAGGACTGCCACTTTTAGAGAGCCAGGCCAGGAGATGTTGGTATACCGGGGATGTCAGAGTGCTTTCTTTGCCTCTATGGTTTCGACTTCCCGAGCGAGGCAGATGATCCGCAGAGTATGTGTAGCTTTTTTGGCTAGTGTTGTTGAGGGGTCTACGGTGGCACCGGGACTCGGGGATATCCCTATTGCTCGCGAGTTCCCGGATGTTTTTCTACCTGAACTGACTAGCATGCCGTCAGATAAGGAGATTTAGTTCGTGATTGACGTAGTCCCAGGAACTGCGCTAATCTCTAAGGCTCCTTACCGGATGGCACCGGCTGAGCTGCGAGAGTTAAAGGCACAGCTACAGGATTTGATGGATAAGGGTTTTATTAGACCGAGTGTGTCGCCTTGGGGAGCGCCGGTGCTATTCGTGAAAAAGAAGGATAGGTCTCTTCGACTGTGTGTGGACTATAGGGAATTGAATAAAGTGACCATCAAGAACAAGTACCCTTTGCCACGCATCGATGATCTCTTTGATCAGCTGCAAGGGTCTTGTGTCTTTTCCAAGATAGATCTGCAGTCCGGTTACCACCAGTTGAAGGTGAAGGCCGAGGATATCCCGAAGACAGCATTCAGGACACGGTACGAGCATTATGAGTTTACAGTTATGCCTTTTGGACTGACTAATGCCCCTACCGGATTCATGGATTTGATGAACCGGATCTTCCGACCGTACTTGTATCGATTCGTGGTAGTGTTCATCGATGATATTCTGTTTTACTCCCGAAGTGATGCTGAGCATGAGGAGCACTTGAGGATTGTGCTGCAACTTCTGCGAGAGAAGAAGCTGTATGCCAAGCTGGTGAAGTGCGAGTTTTAGCTTCGGGAGGTAGTCTTCTTGGGCCATGTGATTTCCGTCGCAGGTATGGCAGTGGACCTGGCGAAGATTGAGGCAGTCCGGGATTGGCCCCGACCGACGGCCATCTCTGAGGTACGCAGTTTTATGGGCTTAGCTAGGTATTATTGTCGGTTTGTGGAGGGCTTTGCGAAGCTCTCCACACCCCTCACTCGTTTGACGCGTAAAGGAGTTAAGTTTATCTGGAGTGAGGACTGTCAGAGGAGCTTTGAGGAGCTGAAGAGTAGACTGATGACCGCTCCTATCCTTTCCCTCCCTGTTATGGGGAAAGGATATGTGATTTACAGTGACGCATCACACAGTTGACTTGGTTGTGTTTTGATGCAGGAAGGGAGGGTAATTGCATATGCATCGAGACAACGCAAGGATTATGAGAAGAATTATCCTACCCATGACTTGGAGCCAGCCCTAGCCTAACATTCCGCGGGTCCGATGAAAACAATTGATGCTTGTAGTCAAAATCTTTCCATGCAGGAGAGTCAGCAGGATGTCTAAGTACTCCATCTTTTGTACACCCGTCGTTATGCCATCTCATATCTGCTGCTGTTTTTGAAGACATAAATAACCTTTGTAGTCTTGGTTTTAGTGGAAAGTACCTCAATACTTTTGCAGAAACCTTTTGTTCACGATTCTTTCTTGATTTTTTAATTTTTACTTTACTTTCAACAGTTTTCCACCTTGAGACACCACAGACATGGCATAAAGATGCATTAGCAAATTCCTTCCGATATAGCATACAATTATTTGGGCATGCATCAATTTTCTCGTAGCCTAGACCCAAATATTTAATGATTTTGTCAGTCTCATAAAAGGTACTTGGCAAAGTTTCACCTGCTGGTAATACTTCTTTTAACAATTTTAAAAGCATTTCAAAGCTTTTATTGCTCCATCCCCCTAAGCATTTTATTTGTAATAGTCTCACAATAAATGAGAGTTTTGAGAACTTCTTACAACCTGGATATATTTCTTGATTAGCATCTTTCACTAAATTATAAAATTTTTTAGTCTCTTCATCTGGCTCCGCTGTCAATTCTTCAATATCTAAATCTCCCACATCTAAATCTAACTCTGGATTAAAAAAGGCATCGTGTAAAAGATCGTTCATTTCATCACTGATTTGTTCATTCTGAATGTTGACATTCTCATTAGGTTTTGTTTGGATAATATCCTCTCCATGAAATATCCATCTTGTATAACCTTGCATAAATCCATCACATAACAGATGTTCATAGACAACTTCCTCTTCTTTCCAAAAGCAATTAGTGCATTTTCTACATGGGCAAAGGATCATACTTTCTTTAGATGCATTGTCAAATGCAAATTTGAGGAATTGATTCAATCCTTGTTGGTAATCATCACTTGACCTAAATACATTAATTGAATGGTACAAATAAATATTACTTAATTTAATATACTAACATAACTTAATATTCATAACTTTAGAAATATTAATTAGAACATTACCTTGGCTTAAAAATCCATGTCTTATCCATATCCTAGACAAGTAATTTAGGTATTCTTGACAATAGAATTACCTGTATATGCATAAAAGTTAGTATTTTAAGTTCAGTTACATTGACGTCATTATTAAGAGCTAAAATATATAAATTTTTCATAAAACTTATGAATTCTATTAATTGACCAACTTCTTAAAAGTTTTCAACATTGTATTGTCACAAGACTTTTCCGCCACACACCACTATCATCTAATAGTTCTTAAAATGATTTCTTTGCCCTAACTTCTAGAGCATGATCTAATGCTAAAAGCAATCATTAAGCACCTAACCAAATACTGAAGTAGAAACTGTGTCCCTAATGAAAAGCTTAATGCAATGAGACAACAAAAACTGGTTATGACACTAAAACAGAATACATGATAGGTACCAGAAAGATCCAAGAAATTATCACACGACTACAGTTCATAAAGAAAGAAACTTACCAAACACCCCAGCAACCCTTGAAGCATTCCAATACAAATACTTCACAAAACCAAGGAAAAGTAAACGATTTCACCACGTAAAGCACCAGAATTTGGAGCATTAAGACTTAAGACTAGATTTAAGGCACAGAATTTGGAGCACCAAAATTTGGATCTAGTTCTTGAGGGATATGAATCTGGATCCCGATCTTGTCTCTCTCTCTCTCTCTCTCTCTCTATATATATATATATATATATATATATATATATATATATATATATATATATATATATATATATATATTTGTATTGTGAAACTTCAATTTGATTTCCATGTTGGATCACAAGTTTTAGGTCTATTGTGGACCGCAGCCCCACTCAACTTATTGGGCTCACCCAACTCAACTTATTAGTCTCCTGAGCCTATTATCACGGGACAGAAAGTTGGACCTATTTAACTCATAAATAAATAGCCAACAGTTTATTTGTGCATTTGATAAATATATCTGTCATGAGAGTAGTATCGATCAAAGATGTTGTCGAATCGAATCGATCAGATAGTTCATAAGCATCACGGACCGAATATATTCGCTGAAGTCGAGCCGAGATCATTATATATGAATAGGGGTGGCATACTGGCATGCAATCTCGACCGAACCCGATCAACAGGACAACCCAACCTAACCCAACTTGGATTGGACCCATTTGATTAACTTGACCCTTTATGCATGTAGCAGGTCGCTCGCGAGCCAAGATCGTGAACAAATTTGTTACTACTGGCTTTTTAGAAATCAAATATGTATTTCTCGAAAAAAGAATTCGTGTATATACCACATGTAACATGCTAATCACATATGCATTTAATTGGGTTTTTCGTGGAGAAATTTATATGTATGTACTTAGGAATTTTCAAATATTAAAGCCTAATTTCAAACCTCGTTGGAGTTTATTTTACAAGAAGCTTCGCAATCCACACTAATCACAGCAGAAGCATTGAAGAATTGGATATAGGATTACAAGAGATTATCTTTCAGAGTTTTTATGTACTAGAACTTGTTCATCCTAAAAGCTCAAGTCTCAATAGGTTTAGATCGAGTAGTACTCTAAATTAACTCTCTAATCATTTAGTTATTATTTCAGAAGAACTATTGCTATATGTGAATTTCTAATAATCTCTCCGTATTTGATCACCAAATTACTATTCGAGATCTCTTATGTCAGAAAAAAAAAAAAATTGACGCACTATGCTATATATGTCATAAAAACTGATGAAGAAAAAAAAATTGATGTCCCGCACGAACCTGGACAGAGTTTCGAGCTTCTAATGTTGGAGAAGACGCTCAAATCTGGACAGAGCTCCGAGTGTCGTTGGAGAAGACGCTTGAACCAGGACAGAGCTCCGAGCGTCGTTGGAGAAGACGCTCGAACCTGGACAGAGCTCCGACCGTCGTTGGAGAAGACGCTCCACAAAGCTTCGATCTTCAGGGAGAGGCCGCTTGCGCGCGGGATGGATGGCCGCAGGGGAGGCGGTGGCCGAGGCGGCAGAGGCGCCCGGTAGAGGTGGCCGGGGGAGCTAGCGCGCGGACAAGAGAAGCCTCGCGTGCGCGCGGTTGGGGAAGTAGCTAGGGATTTTTTTTGGGATTTTTTTTTTCTTTCTTGCGCGCGATAGCTATACCTAGCGGGAAAAAAATTTTCCCTGCGCGCTATCGCAACCGTGCGCGGGAATTAAAATTTCCCTGGCATTTGGTAGGATATTAATTAGGTTTTAGTGGCATTTTTTGTAAATGCCATTAAAAAAATGCCAGTAAAAACTTTTTTAGTTATTTTTAATATAATTATTTTTAAGATTAAATAAATAAATAAAATAAAATAAATATAATTTGTTTTTAACGGCATTTTTAAAAAACTGCCGGTAAAAATTTATTTTTGGTGGCTTTTTTTCTAAATGCCACCACAAAAGTGCCGGCAATAATAAGTTTTGGTGTAGTGCGCGCGCGCAACACCACGATCCTCGAAAAATATCCCTGGAAGCTCGAACAATCCTCTCGGGTCCTCTAATACAAACCGCGCGCACACCGGCCCTCTCCACAGTCGGCCCACCTCATACGTGCGCACGGACGCGCGCACCCTCGGCCCCGCACCACAAAATCCACAAGCTCACAGCACAGGTGCAAAAGATGGAAAGAATAATCCAAATAAGCTCAAAGCCTCATCAAAAATCCATCAAAGAATCCAACAACCCAACTACAAAAAAGTGCCGGCTTACCTCGTACGTGCGGCCGACGCGCGCGAGACCCGCTCCACTCCAAGTAGCAGGAAAACAGCACACTCCTCATCCTTTTCTTCTCCTTCTTCTTCATCTCTTTCTTTTCCTTGCTTTCTCTCTTTTCTTTCTCTCTTTCTCTCTTTCTGTCATGGAGAAGAAGGCAGGAGCAAGGGCTCTAAATAGAGGGTGGTGAGCTTGGGGAGGGAAATGACCAAAGTGCCCTCACTCAAAATATCCTAATCCAGCTTAATTAAGCTCCCTGAGACCCTGGGTACTGGTACCCATAGTGGGGTACCGGTACCAGCTGAATTGGTTCCGGAACCAAGGCTTGAGTTCCGGAACACAATGCTCAGTTCCGGAACTCAAGCCCCAGTTCCGGAACTGAAGCACCCCGAATCCAAAATCCGAAGTCTGTAGCTTCTAATCCCCCGCCGACAACTCACTTATTGCCCCGGGAGCTTCCGCACCACTCTGAAATCTCCCGAACCCCACTGTAAACACAAGTACACATATTCCAAGCTTTTCCCACTCACAAAGCTCAACGGTGGAGTCGGTGTGCTCAACCCAACAATCCGGCACTCTCACAAGAAAACCCTCACTTGCATTCTCTTCTCATTCCTTTTCTCAATCTCCAAAGTGGGTTACAATTAAATAAAACAATCCTATAATTGCCAACTCCAAATCAATTTTTTTGCCTTCGGGGCCTTTGCATCAGTCCGAATCAACCCGATCTCTGCTGTACTCTGAAAGTACACGTGTTCCAACACTTTTCAAATTTTCTGCGCATAACTGCGGAGTCGGTTCTCTATCCAATCCAGTACTCGACAAGTACTCTACAAGTACACATATTCCTCGAAATCACTGATTCAAACTGGGCTTCCAAGTTCGACGCTGCTAACTCACTTTCTTCTCAAAGGATTCTGCGTCAATCCAGAACAATCAGAACTCATCTGTAAACCCCAAATGGAACATGCCCAAGGCGATCTCTCCGCACCACGCCATCTCGCGAGGTCGGCGCGCTAAACGAAATCCCGGTACTCTACACTCTCCCCTCCTTAAAAAGGGTTTCGTCCTCGAAACCAAAATAAATCCATAACTCAGGAGGGTGTCCCAATCCAGTAGGAACAGGAATACTAAACTCATCCTCAGGCTCTCAAATGGCCTTCCTCATTCATCAAAGTTCCACAGGACCTTCACATCAAGGTAACACCCGACTACATAATCCTTCTGTCTCACCAGCAAGAATTTGCATCGGCAGCTCCTGATAACTCAAACCTCGACCAAATCCAAGGCAGTGAAATCCAAAACATGCAGGTGATCAAATATACTTCTTCCAGCCAGATAAACACTCGCGGACTAAAGTCCTCGCGTAAACTCGAATCTACCCAACACTGCGGATAGTGGTCTCACAAATCATGGTTCCCAAAATCAAAACTCTACGCCTCCAATTGGCATATAACCTCCGTTGCTCCTTAGCAACTAAAATGCTCAAGTACCACAAATACATCACTCACATCCTTCCACAGGGGAGGAAGTTCACCATTGGAAACAACGCTCAACCTTTAGCTCTCAATTCCAAGTTCCAAAAGTGGCGACCACTGATCGAACACCTCATACCAAGGTTGCACTGCTCGCCTAACCAAGGCGCACTGACCATAATGTCCATGCCGGGATAATGATATACTAAATCAATCATACAGCTCCAATAACTCTGTCCACCGGCGTTGCCTCTACAAAAATCCGCCTGAGTAACCAAGTACTTCAGGTTCAAGGGTTTATGGATAGCTCCATGCTCTATCCATCACAGGCAACATTTGTATTAACGCTGGTATCCTCCTCAGCTTTGCCTCTTCCAAGCTACACTGGCATTGCATAGTCCAAGAGCTTCTGACCTGAGTCACTAACATAGGCTTAGGCTAATTCCCAACGGCATCACTCTTCTTTGGGCCCACTGTCACCCCTGCAGATGTAACCACAGCCTAACCACATAACCTTCCGAAGTCAAAGGCATACTCTCTCAACTTGGCAAACAACTTCTTCTCTCTTAGAAGTTGCAGCTCTATCCTCAAGTGATCCTCATGCTCTAAATCACATCGGAAACCAATCCAAATATAATCAAATCAGCCGGCACTGTATAAATCAAATTCAACAACTGGTACGCCAACTCGGTGTAGAGCTCAACTCACGCCGGCACAACAACCCGGTCCAAGTACCGCTGGAACACATAATTCCTCAATCCAAAAGGCCGCACGACCTTAGTCAATCCACTTGACCTTGCTGTAAGCTCCTAATGTCCCTATCGGGTTCAGAACACTATTTGGGCACAACCCTCGGGAAAAGGCTCCATAGCGCTACCAATCTCAGAAAAGGGCATCTGCCGAAATATAATCCAAACCTGTCTGTGCTCTAAGCATCAGAGAACCCTCACCGTTGTGCACTCACAACGCGGCATCACCGCCGTGTACCAACGGCATGCCAACGTATCCAAAATATCAATCTCTCGGATCCTCACCGTCGTATCCCCACGACGTGGCACTGGGTCACACAGACCCCTCGATCCATCAAATCCTGCAACTACGCTAATAGTTCTCTCTCTCTCTCTGTCTCACGGGTGATACTCCAAGAGGTGCTACCGAAGTCGGCGCGGTTTCCAAAACCACGTCCATCTCTGCCTCGATCTCAATCTCACTAAACGGCGACTTCAATATCAGATCTGGTAGACTCTCACTCGGGATCACACGGGCGATAAGGATATTCCTTAGTCCCGGTGCCGCCGTAGGCACCTCCTCTACAATCGCTGACAAGCGATATGAGCACGACTCGACCTCTATCGTGCTCTAGTATCCTCTATAACCACACTCCTCCTGGCCAGGTCCACGGAGGGTCATCGTCCTCTCTCGACAATCCATGGTAGCATAAAATTGGGATAGCCAATCCCTATCCAATCCCCATAACAACATCTCCGAACTGATGTAGGACTAACAACTCAAGGATCCAATCCAAGGTCCTATCTGCACCAGGCAGGACTGGCAACACTCATCCATGTGCTATACGTGATCTGGAACCTGATCCTCATGTGCACAAACCAACAGTCCCATCTCTGGCCCACACGAAGCTACCCCTGCTTTACTAAAACACGCCCAAGCGGCGTTGGCATCAACATGCTCTAACTCTGACAACCGCAAGTAAAACCACACCTGGTAAGACGCGATCCACCATCCAACTGCACAATCTCATCCACTAGATGCTGGTGGCCATCACTCAATCTGCCTCAGCATCACGGCTCTATCAGCCTACCGGTAAGTCGGATGAACCTCTTCATCCTAAAAGGGGTAGTGGGGTGCCGTCGCAAGCGGCAAATCCAAAAGCACCACTCTGGGATACTCTGCCTGAAAATATCCTGACTATCCACATGAAAACATCGCCTCTGTCTGAGGTCACACTATGGCGATGTATACGGCCCACCGTAAAGACATACTCGTTCGGACACCGCGGCTGGTGCCTCGACTATCGGGAATCTCCAAGTCTCTGCGTCCTCTGAGACTTATGATCCTAGGACTGGAATCATGGAAACCTCGATCCACTCTACTGTCCCAAAAATCAGGTGATACTGGACATCTCTCTCGGACATGATCACAGACCTCAGTCAATCCATCGGGCATGCGCAAACGCTGCATCTGAAATCGGCGCTCGCCGAGAATGCACAAAGAGATGGATATCCCGATGCAGTCTTTTCTCAAACATGTCAACTTTCTGGGCCTCATCCTGGGCAACATGGGGCACACTGCTCAACCGTCGAAGAAACTCGCTCCAAGTCCTCAACTACTCTACTCTCCCGGTAGTCCAACGGGACGAACTCGACGCCACCAACACTCGGCGTCCTTATCCAAAGGTGCGCAACCAAGTGCACCTGATGCTTCTCCTAGATGAACAAGTCCTCAAACAACATTTCCATAGCAGCAATCCAGTTCCCGGCCTCTTAAGGCTCCAAGCTCTGCCCCGAAAACTGCGGGGAAAGGAACTGGTTGATGTACAACATCAGATCCACAACTCTCGCTGCTTCTGCACTACTCACAGTGCGAACTGGGTCGAAGTCGACGATGTCGCGGCCGGAGGTACTACTGGCGATACCTCAGTCGGTGCTCTCGGCTCACACCTGCGGATCACGTGCTCTACGTTCTCTTCCTGGCGCCGCATCGCCTCAAACATCTGGGCTACCTGGCCCGAAACTCTCAGACCTCACTCTGCTCGGTCCATTCAGCCTCCCGCTGATCGGGCTCCTCATCCAAGGTCAAACAAGCCCTCGCCGCTGCACGGCGTCTCGGAGGCAACAAGGACAACTGCCACGAGCAAACAACAGAACCACAAACATTCTCGACCCAATCAAGCGAAAGTTTAAAACATGTTAACCATTCTAAAGCATTATGCTGTCTGCAGCCAACATAATCACTTCAGAGAATAAACATGTCAAATCACTCGCCCCAATCCTGTCACGCCCCGGGGGTTCAAACGCGCGGAAGAAGAGCCACCGATGCTCCCTAAATCAGTGTAACAGATTTTTTTTTTGAAAACAATTCCGCCCCGGTGCGTGCCCAGACCCGCCGCATATACAAATTCACTCTGCAAATGGGTAGAGTCTCCTTTGTATATGCACGGCGTCTCAACTACAAAGTACATCACATACAATCTTTAACCACATTAGATCGAGTCTTAAACACAAACAACCATTCACAATGCATAAAACACTATTATCCACAGATGATAAAGAGGTCGTCGCGCGGTTTGAAAGGATAAAACCACATGGTTTAAAAATGGCGTCCACACGACACCCAGGTTTTTACAAACTATTTTCGCAATCACATAAATCCACAGGGGTTTTAAATACGGCACCCACCCGATGCCAGGTTTTGTAAAGCCATTTTTTTGAAATCACATAAATCCACAGAATTTGGAAACGGTGCCCACACGACACCCATGTTTTGAAAATGGTTTTCGCAATGATTTCCTTGTTTCTTTTTTTGTAGCTTGAAAACGGCCAAGTAGAGAATTGAAAATCACATTCGTCCAAAGTTACACCAATAGTCCAACATCCACATCGACCCCACGAGGGTATCGCAATCCACATCTAGCTAACATGAATAAAAAAATAACAAAGAGGGAAGAGTCAACTGTATCTGTAGTCACTAAGAATCAGCAGAACATCGCTCACGCGGCCTCACCAGCGCCCTAGCACTCGCCCCTGGACGAACCTGTCACGGAGTGGGAAGTCAGTGACTAGAAATAACATAATATGCAAAAAGGGCTAAAAGTAAGGCAAACCACGGCAAAGAGAGCAACCATCCTCCTCAAAGTACAATCAACGGTGACCAAACCCTGTACCAAGCGAATCCGGGCACCTTTCCCGACAACCACACCGAGCACCTTGTTACGGAATTTGAGTTGGTGTAGTTTCGTGAAAGTCTCAAGTCTTGAAGATTGAAGGTGAAGAAAGTTGGATCATTTAACTCAATCTCAAGAAAGAAGAATTCAAAAGGATCAGGTATGTTTTACTAAAGATTTTGTGTGATCCGAATACTTCTTGCAGTGTAGAAACACTTGGAAGAATCTTTCATTGCATAAAAATCAAAAACTGGACTTGGGACATGTTCAGGATCCGGATCAGGTTGTTCGATCCGGATCCCGAAGGTGGTTCGTTCATACACCAGTTCAATCCGGATCGTAGTCTCTTGATCCGGATCCCGAACAGTGAGTTTACCATTTTCCTTGAACGATCCGGATCATGCTTCGCAATCCGAATCCCGAACGTTGATGTTTGGTAAACTGTATGAACGATCCGGATCATGCACTTCGATCCGGATCCCGAACCTTCGTTTTTCTGGAACTGGCTGACTCGTTACGACGATCCGGATCCTAGCTAGTCCGATCCGGATCGCCGTCCGTAAAATTTCCAGAAATGTTAGGTTTTTGATTCTTATCTCCTTCCTAGGGTTTCTAACCTATAAATAGACCCTATGACTCTTTTTCTAGGGTTAATCCACATAGTCTTTAGCCGTCATTTTCATATACCATTTTATACGGCTATAGATCCACATATAGAGAAGAAAGAAAATCATTAGAGAATACTCTATGTTTCTTCATCTATATTGATTAGTTTGATTCTAGATTTTCATACTCACATCTCGAGTTGAATCAAACTAATGAATACTTAGATGGTATTTCCGATTTATCTTTGATCTAAGTATTCGGCGGATCATCACCACCCAAAACAACGATTTATCCCAAAAATCGGCGCGTGGATTCGCGTGTCCTTGTGGATTCAAGGTTCAACCGCTCTCGTGGATTCGGAGCGAGGCACGTTCGTGGATTCGAAGGGTGCTATTGGGTGAAGACCGTGGATTCGGTCGGACGTCGTGGATTCGACGTTGGACGCCGTGGATTCGGCGTTGGGCGCAGATCGTGGATTCGAGAAGCGTCGCGGAGCGAGCGGAGAAGATCCTCTAGGAGCGTATGGAAAAGGTTGAGTCGTAAGTGTGTACGGTAAATCACCTTGTACGTGTTTTAATTCTAGTGGATTTCTGCCGTGTTATCGGTCCCGTGGTTTTTTACTCCGGTGATGGAGTTTTCCACGTAAAAATCTTGCGTATTATTTTTTATTTCCGCATTGGGTTTTATCGCAACGATTTTTTGAGTGTTTATACGTTTACACCTATTCACCCCCCTCTAGGTGTTTTTTCCCCTATTTAGATCCGTATTACATATAACCCAACAAGTGGTATCAGAGCGGGAATAGGGTTGTAAACAATGGTTGAAGGTGGAAACATCAACCGACCCCCATTCTTCGATGGAACTAATTATGCGTACTGGAAAGTACGGATGAAAGCCTTTTTAATTTCCATCGACGAACGGGTGTGGCAATCGATTGAAGTAGGATGGTCTAATCCAACTGAATTTAATGGTGATGTTCGCACCTTAAAACCTAGGTCGAAATGGACCAAGGAAGAGTTAGATTCATCTTCTTACAATGGCAAGGGAATTAATGCTATTTTTAATGCCTTATCTCAAACTGAATTCTCTCGCGTCTCGGCATGTGAGACGGCGAAAGAAATCTGGGATGTTCTTCAGGTTACACATGAGGGAACTAACCTCGTGAAGATTCAGAAACTGCAAATGCTTACGAGCAAGTTTGACTCTATCTTAATGGCAGAAAATGAATCTTTCACGGACTACTATACACGATTGCAAGACATCGTAAACTCATGTGCTAATCTGGGAGAGAAGATTCCAGAATTTAAGATTGTAAGAAAAATCTTAAGAACTCTTCCTGAACGATTTCGCCCAAAGGTTACTGCCATTGAAACTATTAAACACCCGGACGAAATACGTGTAGAAGAATTAGTTGGTTCACTACAAACTTATGAAATGACATTTACTACTAACAATTCTTCTGGAAAGGCATCCACTTCTAAGTCTTCAGGTTATGCGTTGAAAACAACTAAGGAAGAAGACGCGGATACATCCTCCTCAGACGATGACGAGAACCTTTCTATGGAGGAATTTGAGAAGCAGCTCGCTCTCTTGACAAGGAAGTTTCGCCGTAACTTTCGAAGGGGTAATTCAAGCAAATCTCCATCCTTCGGAAAGTCGAACAAAGGCAAGGGTACTTCAGGTTACAAGTCAAGAAAGCAAGAGAACTTCTCAAAGGATAAGAAAAGTTCAGAAGGACAACTACAATGCTTCAAATGTCGAGGCTACGGCCACATTGCAACGGAGTGTCCTAACAAGTATCCGGCAAAGAAGAAGGCGATGCAAGTCGTCACTTGGGATGACAACTCAACGTCAAATGAGTCGTCTTCGAGTGATGAAGAAAAGAGCTCCACCGCATTCCACGCGTCCGTATCTTCACCCTTCATGTGCTTTATGGCAAGTACATCTGAGTCGTTGTCCAACTCCACTGTTGAAAAGAATGCAACGGACAACGAATCGGATGATTCGGAAGGTGAAGATTTTGCTCTAGCCTACCACAGACTTTTGAGGGACTCAAAGAAAGTGGCTAAGCAAAACAAGGGGTTGAGAGGGAGATTGCAGGATCTCGAAGAAGAAGTAAAAAGGGTAACTTCTCTCTCGACCGATCTTGAAGTGGAAAGGGATAAACTGATAAAAGAAAATGTTTCCCTTCAAGAGTCCAATGAGCAACTCGAGAAGAACTATATAGATATGGTGAACAAAGCGAACTACTTCTTGAAGCTCTACGGCGAGGCCCGACGGGAAAAATTGGAAATGACAGAGACCATTTGCCAACTCAAGGATGACTTACAGCAATTTTCCTTAGGAAGGAGTAAGTTGGATAAACTTCTTGGTCTTGGTCAAACAAACAAGTTCGGCCTCGGATACAATCGAACTGAAGACAATTTTAGTTCGGTTGGGACAGTCTTTGTGCCTCAGTCGGTATCTCCTCCTCCGACACCGGAAATCATGACAACTAACGACAACAAACCTACTTCATCCTCTTCAGAATCATCAAGCACAAAGGTATGTTTTCGTTGTAATTCTGCAGGGCACATTGGAAGAAATTGCAAGATTGGAGCTCAAAGATCAAATCAACCACATCTTGCTACTGCTACCAACAAGTTCACTTCATGGAACTCAAAGAAGGATTTTCCTAAAGAAAAAGACGTTGGTAGTACTTCAAACAAGACGATGACAAAAGAAAAAGACCAATCTTGCAAAACGTCTTCATCAAGGAAAACTTTTCAACCAGTGCCAACATACTCCAAAACTCAAAAGGTTTGGGTATGCAAAGGTGAAACCCCTCCTTGTCTTTAATCGTTCTTCGATTAAATCTTGTGTAGTTTATGTATACTACTTTCTTTTCTTCTTTTTCTTTTGGCCGACCCGTCAACCATCTTTGGGAGGTAAATGGTACATCTTTTTATTGGTTGATGATTTCTCTCGGTTTTCATGGGTAGCATTTTTAAAAGAGAAAGCTGATACGTTTGACTCTTTTCATGAGATTTGCCATTGTATTATGATTGAAAAGAATGAAAAGATCATTCGTGTTAGAAGTGATAGAGGTGGAGAATTCATAATTTCAAAATTCATTGATTTTTGCACTTCAAATGGAATCAAACATGAATTCTCGGCACCCTATACACCTCAGCAGAATGGTGTTGTTGAGCGCAAGAACATGGTTGTTCAAGAGATGGCGCGTGTGATGCTTCATAGCCGGAATTTACCGTTACATTTTTGGGCTGAAGCTGTGAACACCGCTGTCTATGTCATTAATAGAGTTTACTTGCGCCCAGGAACTTTAAATACACCATATGAGCTGTGGTTTAGTAGAAAACCCAATATCAAATATTTTCGTGTCTTCGGGAGTCGATGTTACATTTTACGTGACCGTGAAAATCTTGGAAAGTTCGACTCTCGAAGTGATGAAGGGATCTTTCTGGGTTATTCTACGAATAGCAGAGCATATCGAGTATTTAACATTGAATCTAAGACGATCGTAGAATCTATAAATGTTAAAGTAGATGAAGCTTTTCACTTTGAAACTGGAAAATCTACCCTCGATATCTCTCTAGATGATGATTCTCCTGCTAGTGCATCTTCTCATAATAATACTTCCAATATTAATGATGCATCTAATGGTTCTTCTAGTTTATCTGATGTGCAGGAATCATCTCATATATCTCCGAGTACTCCGCTTCAACAAACGTTACGAATCTCCAAGGATCATCCGGAATCGAATATTATTGGAGATCCACAAGAAGGAGTCAGAACTCGGAGGCAGTTGGTTTGTGGATTCGCTTGCTACGTATCTTTAATCGAACCAAAGAACATAGATGAAGCTCTTCAGGATGACTACTGGATTAAAGCAATGCAGGAAGAGCTCCATCAATTTGAGCGAAACAAAGTCTGGGAATTAACGAAGCCTCCAAAGCAACACAATGTGATAGGTACCAAATGGATCTTCAAGAACAAGAAAAATGAGGATGGTACTATCATCAGGAACAAGGCACGATTAGTTGCTCAAGGCTACTCTCAAGTAGAAGGTATAGACTTTGACGAAACATTCGCCCCTGTAGCTAGACTCGAGTCCATTCGTATACTGTTTGCTATTGCTTGTCATTTTAAAATCAAATTATTTCAAATGGACGTTAAGAGCGCATTTCTAAATGGGTTTTTAAATGAGGAAGTTTATGTGGCTCAACCGAAAGGTTTTGTAGATCATAAACAACCTAACCATATTTTTCGTTTGAAAAAGGCTCTTTACGGTCTGAAACAAGCACCGCGAGCATGGTACGAAAGGTTAACAAAGCACCTTTTGGAGAAGGGCTATACTCGAGGGGGAGCTGATAGGACTCTCTTTGTGAAGCATTATCAAAATAATTCATTGTAGCACAAATATATGTCGATGACATAGTATTTGGCGCAACAAGAGATAACGATGCTTCTAAATTCGCGGAGACCATGGAAAGCGAATTTGAGATGTCCATGATGGGCGAATTGACTTATTTCCTTGGATTGCAAATTAAACAAAATGATGAAGGTATTCACTTGAGTCAATCCAAGTATGCAATGGAGTTGGTCAAAAAGTTTGATCTAGAAAATTGTAAAGATTTTCCGACTCCAATGGGAACTAGCCACAAGGGACTTGGAAGTGAATCACATAGTGAGAATGTAGACGAGAAATTGTATCGAAGTATGATTGGAAGTCTACTTTACCTCACGGCTAGTCGCCCGGATATATCTTTTGGTGTTGGGATTTGCGCGAGATATCAATCAGCACCAAAGGAGGTTCACCTGAAAGCGGTGAAAAGGATCATCCGGTATATCAAAGGATCAATTAATTTCGGAATTTGGTATCCTATGGGAACAAGTTTGGATATTGTTGGATACTCAGATGCCGATTGGGCAGGATCAGTGGATGATCGGAAAAGCACGAGTGGTGCATGCTTCTATCTTGGCCATTGCCTTGTTGCATGGCATAGTAAAAAGCAGAACTGCATAGCACTCTCGACTGCCGAAGCGGAATACATTTCAGCTGGAAGTTGCTCAACTCAACTCATTTGGATGAAAAGCGTACTGAGCGACTTCCGCATTTCAGCATCTTCGGTAACAATACTTTGTGACAACACTAGTGCTATTAACATTTCTAAAAACCCTGTGTTGCACTCTAGAACAAAACATATTGAACTTAGATATCATTTTCTTAGAGAGCTAGTTGAATCAAATACTCTTCAACTCTCATATATTTCAACTGAGGATCAATTAGCTGACATTCTTACAAAACCTTTGGATCAAAAACTTTTTATTCATTTACGAAAAGCAATTGGGATGCTTTCCTTGAAATAATCCTCTTTTTGAAATCTTTGCTTATGATAGGTTTTGTATTTGTTTTTGTTTTGTTCATTATCTATGTTTGTACATAGGACATTAATTGAGCATAGATCATAATTGACTTTAATTGCATCTTTTCGCACATTTAGAAATTTATTATGCTTTTGCCATCATAATATTTCACTATTGCAATGATCATTTATGTTAATTAAATCATCTTCTAAAGTGATCAAAGTCAATTTCTCTCTCTCTATGATCTCTTGGTATAGTCATTATCTTATTTGACTGCTTAGTCGAGTATGAAATCGAGATCAATATTTGGTTGAATACTTTATATCTTAAATAATTGATAGCCAATTGAGGGGGAGTCATAGAAAAGGTAAAATGCTCAAAAGATGTGGAAAGAGTTACATCCCAATGAGGAGTGTGAAAACTACCACCACATGGAGGAAAGAGCTACCACCTCGGTCGTCCGAGTATTGTGTGCAGCTACCACATGTATACCAAGCATGGTTATTCAAATTTTTGATTAAGTAAAATGCATGTTGAAATACTTGACTCTGTCAAATTTCAAGGTTGGTATAAGGTGGGTTTTTAATGAAAGATGCTCAAAGAGCCACTCTCTTCAACAGATTGTCTAGATATATTATCTACTATATTTGGGATTTCAAACATCTATTGATCTTTGTATTTCATTTTCTTTACTGAATTGATGATTTGATAAAGGCATTACTCATAAGATCAAGTTAGATGTAATTGAAGGTGTTCAACTTTTAGGGATTTAATTTTTGTAAATTTTCGTTTCATTTTTGGATATTATTGATAGATTTGGCATAATCTAATTCTTGTTGTATGAAACGATGACTTTTGTTTAAAGTTGATACACATTTGTGCTTACAATCTTTTTCTGGTTTTTCTTGAATTTCTCTGAAATTTTCTAAAGAAAAAGTTGGGGCCGATCCGGATCGGGCTAGGTGATCCGGATCCCGAACGCAGGAATTCTTCTGCGGGCTAACGATCCGGATTGTATCTGCCGATCCGGATCCCGAACGCAGTTTCTTACTGCGGGTAGCCGATCCGGATCGCAGTTATGAACTGATCCGGATCGCGGCTAGGTTTTATAAGGAACGAAAGGGGTTTTTGATTTCTTTACTCCAATCTTTTGTTACGAAGTTTCCAGAGCCTCTCTCTCTAGATTTCATCCTTCCTGGAAGCTTTCAAACTCAGGTTCTTCAACTCCAAGTAAGTTTTATTGATCAAAATCTCGGTTTTTCACCGTTTATCTCTTTTTCTCCTCAAACGTGATGAATTTCTTAGATCAACTTTGTTTGTGGATGGTTTTTGATCAAATTTCTTTTGAAATAAGAACTCTGGGTAGATTAGTTTTGATTATATGCTAGGTATTCTCCTGATTAACGGATTTTTAGGCTTCGATTTCTAAAATTTCGGTTTTAGGGCATATAATAAGGATTTTTGAAAATCATGCAATTGATCTATTTTTAAAAGTCCTTTTGCAAAACTAATTTGATTCTTAGCTTCTCTACATGATTATGATTGTTTGGGTACAATTTTTTTCAAAATTTGAAAACTAAGAATTTTTGTGCTCTTGAGTTGGTCTACACAGGATTCCTTTTCTCAAGAAACCATTAGCAATGGTGATCACTTGGATTGTTTTTCTACTTGCGGCTATGGTTCATACGAGAGACACCGTCAAGCCCAAGAGGGCTAAGAAGGCTAAGAAAGCGAAGAAAGCTAAAGATGATTCCGATACAGAATCTGAAACGGAATCAATTGACTGGGATGAACTGCAAGTTGAAGCAACGACTGTTCCCACTGCTTCAAAGGGAAAAGCGCCTGCAGAAACATCGAAGGCTCCGCCTACTGCTGCTGAAAAAGGGAAAGCTCCAATGGAAGAAACTTCTGGGAAGACAAGAAGAAAAAGTGTTGCTCGCAAGAGAGGAAGTGCTCGAGGAATCACCATTGAGCAACCAGCTGCTGGCCAAGCACCTCCTCAAGACTTTGTCAGCTCGGCTAGAATAAAGGATTTTGAAAACAGAGAATGCATTGGAGAAAGGCATGTTGATGTAAAAGCCTTAAGGCAGCGTTCTCAGATGTTCGGGACTTTGTTTGACCAGAGAGGTCTTGCTTCCATTTGTAATTTCCCGGAGAACACTGGGTATTGTCTTCACTCAGTGAGGATGTTTTATCGGAATGCCTGCTATCTAGTTGATCAGGAAAGCGGGCGTCGGGATTTTCAAACATTAGTCAAGAATGTCAGAATCAAAGTAACGCCTCAGCTAATTGGTGAAGTACTAGGGATGGACGCCCGAGCCGATGGCACTCATTACCTGAAGAATCAAGCCTTCAACACCTTCTCCTGGAGAGTGGTAGTTGATGGAATCTGTGTTCCAGATACTCGGTCGACAGGAAACTCCGTTTTCTCGAAAGAACTACGACCAGAGTACCGCATCTTAAATCTCATTATTTGTTACAATGTTATTCCAAACATGAACACTAAGGTTCTTCGGTGGGAAAGAATGATATTCCTTTATCTACTTGGAAACCCCGCAGCAGCAATGGGAGCTAACTTAAACATTCCCTACGTCATCTGGTCAAGGATGGCACGATATGTGGAGCAAGCTCATCCGTCAGAGAGACTACCTTTTCCAATGATCATCATGCGCATTCTTCGCAAATTTAAAGCTGACACAAATGCGAGTTCCTATCTGCACAGTTTAGGAATGATCAATGACACAATATTTGTAAAGTCTCTTTCGACGAAGCCAGATGAACCTTTCATACCTCTTCACCGGCAACGCGAACAACGACAACAAGCAACAACCTCTGCACCGGCAGCAGCTCCTCCAGTTCAACCAGCACCTCCGGCACAAGAAGCACCACAATCAACTTCTGATGATGATGCATCTGTTACCTCAATCTATAAAGAACAGCAAAGGCTCTCCAACGAGCAAGAACGTATATCAAATGAACTAATTGAGGTAAAGGAAGAAATAAAGAAGGTAAATAAACATCAATCAGCAATGAACAAGCGAATAAAGAAGATTTTCCAAATCCTCGGCTGTATCAGTTCAGACGAGTCTGAATAATCCGTATCCTTCTAATTTCTGTTTATTATGCATATGCTTAAATCCTTCTGTTGTGCAGGTTTTTAAGTTTTAATTTGAGTTTTTAGTTCTCGAACTTAAACTGTTAACCATTCTCTCCACTTCTGTAATCTTTGGCTGTATTTGTGACAAAAAGGGGGAGAGAGTTTAGAACAATGTTTAGCACAATGAACAATGATTGTGAAACTTGATGATGAAGATTTTGTAGACATCAAGGTAAGTATCTTTTCAACTTCAACTTTGGTTTTCATCTTGTGATTGTTTGCATGTCTCGACTAACTATTCGACTAACTATTTGGGCATGTAATATAACTAACAAGTTGATGTTGGACTAACATTTTGTGACATTTGGTTTTTAGTTGCATAGAAGATATGTTGGTTTTTGACTATGATTCTCTTACATATCTGAATTCTCAAATGTCATGATGATTAGATAAACTCTATCTCTGTACTAGGTTTTATATGCTAAATATTCTTGAGGTATCTAACGATCTCTTTTTGTCAAGAATGATTTCTTTGTGCAGAGAGTACAGATGTCTAAGTCTAGAGTCTGTTTTAGGAGTTTATCTCATGTTTTTAAATTTTTGGATCTCCATTGTAAATTTTTGTTGTATGGTGATAGCAACAAAAATATCTTTTTGAATTTTCTTTAGTGGATCTATGTTTTGTCACGAAACCGCCAAAGGGGGAGATTGTTACGGAATTTGAGTTGGCGTAGTTTCGTGAAAGTCTCAAGTCTTGAAGATTGAAGGTGAAGAAAGTTGGATCATTTAACTCAATCTCAAGAAAGAAGAATTCAAAAGGATCAGGTATGTTTTACTAAAGATTTTGTGTGATCCGAATACTTCTTGCAGTGTAGAAACACTTGGAAGAATCTTTCATTGCATAAAAATCAAAAACTGGACTTGGGACATGTTCAGGATCCGGATCAGGTTGTTCGATCCGGATCCCGAAGGTGGTTCGTTCATACACCAGTTCAATCCGGATCGTAGTCTCTTGATCCGGATCCCGAACAGTGAGTTTACCATTTTCCTTGAATGATCCGGATCATGCTTCGCAATCCGGATCCCGAACGTTGATGTTTGGTAAACTGTATGAACGATCCGGATCATGCACTTCGATCCGGATCCCGAACCTTCGTTTTTCTGGAACTGGCTGACTCGTTACGACGATCCGGATCCTAGCTAGTCCGATCCGGATCGCCGTCCGTAAAATTTCCAGAAATGTTAGGTTTTTGATTCTTATCTCCTTCCTAGGGTTTCTAACCTATAAATAGACCCTATGACTCTTTTTCTAGGGTTAATCCACATAGTCTTTAGCCGTCATTTTCATATACCATTTTATACGGCTATAGATCCACATATAGAGAAGAAAGGAAATCATTAGAGAATACTCTATGTTTCTTCATCTATATTGATTAGTTTGATTCTAGATTTTTATACTCACATCTCGAGTTGAATCAAACTAATGAATACTTAGATGGTATTTCCGATCTATCTTTGATCTAAGTATTCGGCGGATCATCACCACCCAAAACAACGATTTACCCCAAAAATCGGCGCGTGGATTCGCGTGTCCTTGTGGATTCAAGGTTCAACCGCTCTCGTGGATTCGGAGCGAGGCACGTTCGTGGATTCGAAGGGTGCTATTGGGTGAAGACCGTGGATTCGGTCGGACGTCGTGGATTCGACGTTGGACGCCGTGGATTCGGCGTTGGGCGCAGATCGTGGATTCGAGAAGCGTCGCGGAGCGAGCGGAGAAGATCCTCTAGGAGCGTATGGAAAAGGTTGAGTCGTAAGTGTGTACGGTAAATCACCTTGTACGTGTTTTAATTCTAGTGGATTTCTGCCGTGTTATCGGTCCCGTGATTTTTTACTCCGGTGATGGAGTTTTCCACGTAAAAATCTTGCGTATTATTTTTTATTTCCGCATTGGGTTTTATCGCAACGATTTTTTGAGTGTTTATACGTTTACACCTATTCACCCCCCTCTAGGTGTTTTTTCCCCTATTTAGATCCGTATTACATATAACCCAACACACCTGCCTCGGTGTCCCCCGCCGAGCACCTGCCTCGGCCGCCGAGCACCCGCCTCGGCATCACTGCTCACACCCCCCACCCACGAGGGCCCCCATTACGTCACCGTCACGTGGCGTACACGGGTCAACGTACCACTTTTCCGGAAAAGCACACCCTTGCGGTGGCCAAACCGCCGGTGTGCGTGTAGTAAAACAAGAGCCTCATATTTAAAAGTAAGTAAAAACAGCACAACTGGGTTAGTTCAATAATCATATAGTCACTCACTATTTACCTTTGCCCAGCCATGTTACTTCTATCGATAAATGCCTATTCCCAAAAATCCCCGGAAGGGTACCCACCTTGAAAGGAGACCGGCGTTTGGTTCGTCCGTGGTTGCGTGTCTGCCGAGTCCACAGCGTCCTGCGACCCTGAGGAAGCGAAAACTAAGACCTGGTGATCAAAAGCACCTAACGACGACTACGACAGAAATGGAAAAACGACAAGTCCCTAAAACCCCGGTGCGCGAAGTTTCTGCACGACGACGACCCGGGCGGCGTACGTCCGGCATGCGGACAGCTCCGCGTGGCCCCGCCCCGTCGGCGGCGGCCCCGCGCGGCCTCAGCCCGCGCCGGTGCCCCACCTGTGGGCGGCCCCTGCGCGGCGCAGGTCCGTGCGGGGCGCTGTCTGCAAGCGCGGGCGGCCCCGCACGGCACCAACCCGTGCGGGCGCCCCACCCGCGGCGGCCCCGCGCGGCAACGAGCCGCGCTGGCGCGCTGCCCGCGGGTGCCCCACCAGCGGGCGGCCCCGCGTGGCAGCGAGCCGCACGGGCGCGCTGCCCGTTGGTGCGGGCGACCCCGCGCGGCCCCGGCCCGCGCTGGCGCCCCACCAGCGGGCGGCCCCGCGCGGCAGCGAGTCGCTCGGGCGCGCTGCCCGCGGGTGCGGGCGACCCCGCGCGGCCCCGGCCCGCGCGGGGGCCCCACCAGCGGGCGGCCCCGCGCGGCAGCGAGCCGCGCGGGTGCGCTGCCCGCGGGTGCGGGCGACCCCGCGCGGCTCCGGCCCGCGCGGGCGCCCCCCAAGCGGGCGGCCCCACGCGGCACCGACCCGCGCGGGCGATCCCGCGGCGGCGACGACCTCTGCCTCGGTCGTGGCGGTGGCGGCGCGGTGATCCCTGCTTACGAAACAATCCACAAAAACGAACCCAAACGAAAAACCTACGAAAAACAAGAACGACCCAAACACTCACCTTGATTCGCGAGAGGAGATGGAGGAGGAGGAATCGCCCATCTTCGCCCGAACGATCCACCGATGAGCAAGTCCCCGCACTTCCCTTTGGATATCCCTGGTGGAACCCTACGCCGAAACTTGAAGCGCAAGCGGGAATGGGTACGGGTTCCTCTTTCTCTCCTAACTCGACCGTCTAAATGACGTAGCCGCCGTCTGGAGAGGGTTGGGCATATTTTCTATTCTCCCTCCCCCTTTGATCGCCCCCCTCTGACCTAACGTGACCAAGGAAATGAACGGGCCGAAAGACTAAGTCCCCGGATCACGTCCCAGCCCAACCGAGATTTAATTAGGGGGTTTGGATTACCTCGATAACCGTGCAGATCGCCAGCACGAATTTCAGAGCGTCCAAGAAGACCGCAAGCTTCATAATTTAATTCTAGGAGTTCCCTGGGTCGGAATTCGAATCCGATCGCGCCACCGTTCTCCGTTTCGCGAGCTCTAGCACCTAAAAATACCCGCGAGCCCCGACGGTCTGTCCAGAAAACACTAAGAATTTAACCCCTCTGCCGGACCGCTATAAGTAAAATAAAAGGGAAAGTCAAATTAAAGGTCAGGTCTTACATCACTCACCACTAAAAATAAGTTTCGTCCCCGAAACATAACTCTCGCCCGCGGCGAAAAGATCAGGATAGCACTCTCTCATCTTTGACTCTGGTTCCCACGTTGCTTAGCGCACCTCCTGATTGCTCCAAAGCACCTTCACGTAGAGGATTGTCCGACTTTGCAACTTTTTGTCTTCTCGTGCTAGGATCCGCACCGGTACTTCCTCGAAGCTCAGGTCCTCTTTAAGCTCGACTGCAGTGACGTTGAGCGCCCGCGATGGGTCGGGGAGATACTTCCGAAGCATGGACACGTGGAACACGTCATGAACCCGGTCAAGGTTCGGCGGTAGGGCGAGGCGATAGGCCACCGGGCCGATGCGCTCCAGAATCTCAAAAGGCCCCACATACCGTGGGCTCAACTTGCCTCTTATCCCGAACCGCTTCACCCCTTTGGACGGCGAAACCCGCAGCAACACGTGCTCCCCCACCTGGAACTCCAAGTCACGGCGCCTCTAGTGTCTACGTAGCTCTTTTGTCAGCTCTGGGCGGTCACCAGCCGCCGTCTGATGAGGCGCACTTTTTTCTCAGTCTCTTCCACCAAATCCGGTCCCAAAAACTTCCGCTCTCCCAGATCGTCCCAACAGATCGGAGACCTACAGCGCCTGCCATACAGAGCTTCGTACAGCGCCATACGGATGCTTGCCTAGTAGCTATTGTTGTAGGCAAACTCCACAAGAGGTAGGTGGCGTGACCATCCGTCTCCCAAGTCAAGTACACAGGCTCGGAGCATGTCCTCGAGGATCTGAATCACCCGCTCAGACTGTCCGTCCGTCTGAGGGTGAAAGGCTGTGCTGAAGTGTAGTTTGGTCCCCAAGGCCCGTTGTAGACTCTGCCAAAAGTTCGAGACGAACCTTGTGTCCCTATCTGAAGTGATTGATGCCGGTATCCCGTGTAACCTCACGATCCCGCTAATATAGACTTGTGCCAGTCGATCGCGCGTCCAGGTCGTGTGGATGGGTAGGAAGTGAGCTGACTTGGTTAACCGGTCCACAATGACCCAGATAGTGTCGTGTCCCTGTTGCGAACGCGGGAGCCCGGTGCCAAAATCCATCGTGATTCGCTCCCATTTCTATTCTGGCACGGGTAGTGGTTGCAATTTTCCCGCCGGCCGCTGGTGCTCGGCTTTTACTTGCTGGCAGATCAGGCAGTGTGCTACGAACTGTGTCACGTCCCTCTTCAGCTTCGCCCACCAGAAGGTCTGCCTGAGATCCCTGTACATCTTGATTCCCCCAGGGTGCACCGCATAGGGGGCGCAGTGCGCTTCAGTCAAGATTTCCTTCTTCAGGTCTGGCGAATCGGGTACGCAAATCCGCCCTCGAAACCGAAGAGTGCCATCTGTCCCCACTGCAAAGTCTCCCTTCTGCTCCGGCAAAATCCTATCCCGTTCCCGTTGTAACTATGGATCGGCACCTTGGCCTTCTCGAATCCTCTCGAATAGGGTAGGCACGACTGTTAAAGACATTAGTCGTTCGACCGTCCCTACCGGTACCACCTCCAACCTCAATCGCGAGAACTCCGCGATCAAGTCGTCCTGCTGGGTGATCATGCCCACTGATGTCCCTTCTGTCTGTCCCTTCCTGCTCAAGGCATCTGCTACAACATTTGCTTTTCCCGGGTGGTATTGAATAGTTAGGTCGTAATCCTTCAGTAACTCCAACCACCGTCTCTGCCGTAGGTTCAGCTCTTTCTGGGTGAAAAGGTACTTAAGGCTTTGGTGGTCCGAGAACACGTTACAGTGGACACTAAAGAGATAGTGCCTCCAAAGCTTCAGAACAAAGATGACTGCGGCAAGCTCCAGGTCGTGTGTCGGGTAGTTCCGTTCGTATTCTTTGAGCTGTCTTGAGGCATAGGCTATCACTTTCCCCTGTTGCATCAGTACACCCCCCAATCCGATCCTTGATGCGTCACAGTATACCTCAAAGTCCTCTCCAGGCATCGGTAGCGCAAGTACAGGTGCTGTTGTTAGCCTTTTCTTGAGTTCCTCAAAACCTTCTTGGCATTGGGTCGTCCAAATGAATTTTTCTCCTTTCCGGGTCAGGCGGTTCAGGGGGGTTGCAATCTTCGAGAAGCCCTCGACAAAATGTCTATAATATCCTGCAAGGCCCAGGAAGCTGCGGACCTCCATTACCGTAGTCGGTTGGGGCCAGTCGGTCACCGACTCCACTTTCTTGGGATCCACCGCGACTCCCGCTGCTGATGTTGGGTTATATGTAATAAGGATCTAAATAGGGGAAAAAACACCTAGAGGGGGGTGAATAGGTGTAAACGCATAAACACTCAAAAAATCGTTGCGATAAAAACCCAATGCGGAAATAAAAATAATACGCAAGATTTTTACGTGGAAAACTCCATCACCGGAGTAAAAAACCACGGGACCGATAACACGGCAGAAATCCACTAGAATTAAAACACGTACAAGGTGATTTACCGTACACACTTACGACTCAACCTTTTCCATACGCTCCTAGAGGATCTTCTCCGCTCGCTCCGCGACGCTTCTCGAATCCACGATCTGCGCCCAACGCCGAATCCACGGCGTCCAACGTCGAATCCACGACGTCCGACCGAATCCACGGTCTTCACCCAATAGCACCCTTCGAATCCACGAACGTGCCTCGCTCCGAATCCACGAGAGCGGTTGAACCTTGAATCCACAAGGACACGCGAATCCACGCGCCGATTTTTGGGGTAAATCGTTGTTTTGGGTGGTGATGATCCGCCGAATACTTAGATCAAAGATAGATCGGAAATACCATCTAAGTATTCATTAGTTTGATTCAACTCAAGATGTGAGTATGAAAACCTAGAATCAAACTAATCAATATAGATGAAGAAACATAGAGTATTCTCTAATGATTTCCTTTCTTCTCTATATGTGGATCTAGAGCCGTAAAAGATGATATATGAAAATGACGGCTATTTCGATTCACAGTGGATTAACCCTAGAAAAAGAATCATAGGGTCTATTTATAGGTTAGAAACCCTAGGAAGGAGATAAGAATCAAAAACCTAACATTTCTGGAAATTTTACGGACGGCGATCCGGATCGGACTAGCTGTGATCCGGATCGTCGTAACGAGTCAGCCAGTTCCAGAAAAACGAAGGTTCGGGATCCGGATCGAAGTGCTTGATCCGGATCGTTCATACAGTTCACCAAACATCAACGTTCGGGATCCGGATTGCGAAGCCTGATCCGGATCGTTCAAGGAAGATGGTAAACTAAGTGTTCGGGATCCGGATCAAGAGGCTACGATCCGGATTGAACTGGTGTATGAACGAACCACCTTCGGGATCCGGATCGAACAACCTGATCCGGATCCTGAACATGTCCCAAGTCCAGTTTTTGATTTTTATGCAATGAAAGATTCTTCCAAGTGTTTCTACACTACAAGAAGTATTCGGATCACACAAAATCTTAGGTTAAACATACCTGATCCTTTTGAATTCTTCTTTCTTGAGATTGAGTTAAATGATCCAACTTTCTTCACCTTCAATCTTCAAGACTTGAGACTTTCACGAAACTACGCCAACTCAAATTCCGTAACAATCTCCCCCTTTGGCGGTTTCGTGACAAAACACAGATCCACTAAAGAAAATTCAAAAAGATATTTTTGTTGCTATCACCATACAACAAAAATTTACAATGGAGATCCAAAAATTTAAAAACATGAGATAAATTCCTAAAACAGACTCTAGACTTAGACATCTGTACTCTCTGCACAAAGAAATCATTCTTGACAAAAAGAGATCGTTAGATACCTCAAGAATATTTAGCATACAAAACCTAGTACAGAGATAGAGTTTATCTAATCATCATGACATTTGAGAATTCAGATATGTAAGAGAATCATAGTCAAAAACCAACATATCTTCTATGCAACTAAAGACCAAATGTCACACAATGTTAGTCCAACATCAACTTGTTAGTTATATTACATGCCCAAATAGTTAGTCGAATAGTTAGTCGAGACATGCAAACAATCACAAGATGAAAACCAAAGTTGAAGTTGAAGAGATACTTACCTTGATATATACAAAATCTTCATCATCAAGATTTTCACAATCATTGTTCATTGTTCAAATCATTGTTCTAAACTCTCTCCCCCTTTTTGTCACAAATAAAGCCAAAGATTACAGAAGTGGAGAGAATGGTTAACAGTTTAAGTTAGAGAACTAAAAACTCAAATTAAAACTTAATAACCTGCACAACAGAAGGATTTAAACATATGCATAATACCCAGAAATTAGAAGGATACGGATTATTCAGACTCGTCTGAACTGATACAGCCGAGGATTTGGAAAATCTTCTTTATTCGCTTGTTCATTGCTGATTGATTTTTATTTACCTTCTTTATTTCTTCCTTTACCTCAATTAGTTCATTTGATATACGTTCTTGCTCGTTGGAGAGCCTTTGCTGTTCTTTATAGATTGAGGTAACAGATGCATCATTATCAGAAGTTGATTGTGGTGCTTCTTGTGCCGAAGGTGCTGGTTGAACTGGAGGAGCTGCTGCCGGTGCAGAGGTTGTTGCTCGTTGTTGTTGTGCTCGTTGCCGGTGAGGAGGTATTATGGGTTCATCTGGCTTCGTCGAGAGAGACTTCACAATTGTCGTCTCATTAATGGTGCCCAAACTGTACATGTATGAGCTCGCGCTTGTATCGACTTTAAACTTTCTAAGGATGCGCATGATAATCATTGGGTATGTAACGACCCGGCCCACTAGCAATAATAACTCGTTGGGCCCAAACCACAGCCCAAAATGCTTAAGCCCAGTTATTATTACTAGTGTCCAAGTCTCATATAAACCCAATCACAAATCCATCCACATCCGATGTGGGACTATTGGGGGCGTCACAGACTCCCCCCGTTTAGGCCTGACGTCCTCGTCAGCCCAAACACACACACACAAGCCCAAGATCACCAGGCGATGTGAGACTCGTCTCGCTAGCCCTGTCATCTAGACCCAGGCTCAGCCGAGACTCGTCGCACACTTCCGGCTGGTAACCTGGCTCTGATACCAAATGTAACGACCCGGCCCACTAGCAATAATAACTCGTTGGGCCCAAACCACAGCCCAAAATGCTTAAGCCCAGTTATTATTACTAGTGTCCAAGTCTCATATAAACCCAATCACAAATCCATCCACATCCGATGTGGGACTATTGGGGGCGTCACAGGGTAGGGTAGTCTTTCTGTGGGATGAGAGTGTTCCACATACCGCGCCATCCTTGACCAAATGAGATAGGGAATATTCAAGTTTGCTCCCATCAATGCGGCCGGATTTCCAAGAAGATAAAGGTATAACATTCTGTCCCATCGAAGAACCTTCGTATTCATGTTGGGAAGAATGTTGTAGCAGACAATGAAGTTTATATACCGATACTCTGGTCGTAGCTCTTTAGAGAAAACAGAATTTCCGGTCGACCGAGTATTTGGAAGACAAATTCCATTAACTACAACTCTCCAGGAGTTGTCGTTGAAGCTTTGGGTTTTTAGGTAATGGAGTCCATCAGCTCTGGCTGTCATACCTAGCACAACTCCAATCAGCTGGGGTGTGACTTTGATTTTGATATTTTTAACCAAAGTGTGAAATTCACGACGTCAATCCTCGTGATCAATTAAACTTGCAGCGTTCTGATAAAACATTCGAACTGAGTGTGGACAGTACCCAGTAGTCTCAGGGAAGTTGCAAATTTGAGCAAGACCAACTTGGTCAAACAAAGTCCCAAAAGCTACAGATCGTTCCTTCATTGGTTTGACATTGACATGTCTCTCGCCAATGCATTCCCTCTTCTCAAAATCCTTGATTCTGTCGGAGCTGATGAAGTCTTGTGGAGGAGGCTGCCTAGCAACTGGTTCCTCAATGGTAATTCCCTGAGCACTGCCTCTTTTTCTTGCACCGGTTTTTCTTTTTGTTCCAACTGGACTTGGTTCCATTGGTGCTTTCCCTTTTTCAGCTGCAGTAGGTTTTGAAGCTTCAGCAGTTGCTTTCCCTTTGGAGACAATGGGAGCAGCTTGCTCGATTTTGATGTTATCCCAGTCGATCGACTCTGTCTCTGATTCAGTGTCGGAATCAACCTTAGTCTTCTTTGCTTTCTTAGCCTTCTTAGGCTTGGCAGTATCCTTGACATGTACCATGGCAGCAAGTAGGAAAATAATCCAAGTGATCACCATTTTGATTGCTAGTGAAAAATGTATCCTGTGAAGACCAACTCAAGAACACATGAAAAATTGTTAATTTTCAAAAATTTGAAAAATTGTACCCAAACAATCATTATCATGTAGAGAAGCTAAGAATCAAATTAGTTTTGCAAAAGGACTTTTAAAACTAGATCAATTGCATAATTTTCGAAAATCCTTATTATATGCCCTAAAACCGAAATTTTAGAAATCGAAGCCTAAAAATCCGTTAATCAGGAGAATACCTAGCATATAATCAAAACTAATCTACCCAGAGTTCTTATTTCAAAAGAAATTTGATCAAAAACCATCCACAGACAAAGTTGATCCAAGAAATTCATCACGTTTGAGGAGAAAAAGAGAAAAACGGTGAAAAACCGAGATTTTGATCAATAAAACTTACTTGGAGTTGAAGAACTTGAGTTTGAAAGCTTCCAGAAAGGATGAAATCTAGAGAGAGAGGCTCTGGAAACTTTGGAACAAAAGATTGGAGTAAAGAAATCAAAACCCTTTTGTTCTTTATAATACCCTAGCCGCGATCCGGATCATCCCGTGCTTGCGATCCGGATCGGCTACCCGCAGTGAGAAACTGCGTTCGGGATCCGGATCGTCAGACACAATCCGGATCGTCAGCCCGCAGAAGAATTCCTGCGTTCGGGATCCGGATCATCTTGCCCGATCCGGATCGGCTCCAACTTTTTCTTTAGAAAATTTTATAGAAATTCAAGAAAAACCAAAAAAAGATTGTAAGCACAAATGTGTATCAACTTTAAACAAAAATTATCGTTTCATACAACAAGAATTAGATTATGCCAAATCTATCAATAATATCCAAAAATGAAACGAGAATTTACAAGAATTAAATCCCTTAAAGTTGAACACCTTCAATCACATCTAACTTGATCTTATGAGTAATGCCTTTATCAAATCATCAATTCAGTAAAGAAAATGAAATACAAAGATCAATAGATGTTTGAAATCCCAAATATAGTAGATAATGTATCTAGACAATCTGTTGAAGAGAGTGGCTCTTTGAGCATCTTTCATTAAAACCCACCTTATACCAACCTTGAAATTTGACGGAGTCAAGTATTTCAACATGCATTTTACTTAATCAAAAATTTGAACAACCATGCTTGGTATACATGTGGTAGCTGCACACAATACTCGGACGACCGAGGTGGTAGCTCTTTCCTCCATGTGGTGGTAGTTTT